>JABUQX010049592.1:0-32500 GCA_015478945.1 Trachelipus rathkii | reverse complement strand
ATATATATATATATATATATATATATATATATATATATATATATATATATATTATATATATATATATATATATATATATATATATATAATAATATATAATTATATATTATATTATCAGAGGTGGGCACCCCGCTCATTTAGGGGTAGTCCGCTAGCGCACCTCCGCACCTCGAGAAAACGTAGTCCGCTAGCGCTCCTCCGCACCTATTCAGACCATCAAATCTCCGCTATTCGCAAGTCCGCACTTCCGCACGTCCGCACGTCCTTCGGCTAATAATGTGCGATTCACAAAAGGTTTTATATTTAAATATTAAATATATATATATCCTTACAAAAAATTATTTAACAATATTTATGAAAAATTGAATGAAATTTTACAAAATCTCAAGATTTTCCTCTTTCTCCTCAATGTCTGCTTCAAAGGACAACAGATCCATATTACCTTTCAAAAAGATTAGCTGCTCAAAATTAAAAGCAGTTGAGGCTGACCTCCTTTGCCCTCAAAATATCCCCACCAGTACTAAATATTCGCTCTACGCAGCAGAACTAGGGGGAGGTGTATTACATTTTATGAACAAGTTCACAAATTCTGCCTATGCTGAGAAAAATGTCCTTGGTGAGAGGAGTGCTGTTGTTAGTTCGCTTCCAGCAGTCCATTGCCTAATTTAAGTTCCTCACCTAAATCATTCTGCCTCCTTTCTGAAATTTTTTGACCACCCTTTCCACCATTAGAAGGTCTATTTCGTTCAAGATTTTAGTAGAATCCATGAAGGCCTCGACGCCTGCAGAGTCGATGCTAATGCTACGTATGCAGCTCGGTAGCTATAGTATATATAATACTAATATAAAATATATATATATATATAATATATATATATATATTATATATATATATTATAAATATATATATATATATATATATATATATATAATATATTATATATATATACTATACTATATATATTATTAATCAATTTACTAAAACCCATATATATCTATATATATAATAATATATATATTAATATATATATATAATATATTATATAATATATAGTATATATATATATAATTTTATATATATATATATAATATATTTGGGTTTTTACACAGAATCGATTTAGATATTGCCTAGTTATTAAAGTAATAATATAATTAATTAAAGTTATAGATGAGGGTAATACCCATTCAGTCTATAAAATCAATTTAAAAATGTTAATTATTATATATGGTACCTTTAAAGGAGGTTGAGATTGGTTTGGAAGTTTAATTATTAAAAAAACAATAAGTTTTTGACTAAAAATATAATTTTGTATAAAAATTAAAAAAAAAAATTATATTTCTTATTCTAACCAATACGAATTCTTAATAAGTTACAACTATATCTTTCATTTTTCAATAAAAGGTGCGGACCAAAAGAGCGGAAACTTTTTTTGATCCGCACGTGCAAGTCCGCTAATTTCCTGACGACTCCGCACCTCCGCTAGTCTGCACCTATTCTGGTAGTCCGCTCGGAGCGGACTAGCGGACTGCGGACTAAGAGCGGAAGGTGCCCACCTTGATATATATATATATATTATAATATATATATATATATATATATATATATATATATATATATATATATATATATATATATATATATATATATATATTATATATTATAATATATAATATATATATATATATTAGTATATATATATATATATATATATATATATATATATATATATATATTTAAAGGAATGTGTTTTTCATAATAGTGTTTATGGTGTTTGAATACAGGAGAGGTTATTCCAGTGTAAGTAAGTAAGTAAGTAAGTAAGTAAGTAAGTAAGTAAGTAAGTAAGTAAGTAAGTAAGTAGTAAGTAAGTTTAAGTAAGTAAGTAAGTAAGTAAGTTAAGTAACTAGCACAAGCAAGCAAGCAAGCAAGCAAGTAAGTAGTGTAGTAAGTAAGTGTAAGTGCTGAATGCAAAAGGGATCGAAGCTTTGAACACTGTAATGCAATTGGATGTACCTTTATTCTCCATAAATGTTCAATGGGGGTAATAGCATCGTTTCGGATGCGCTACATCCTCCCCCTATTCTAACTGACTGTACCTCGTGTGTGACTAGCCTTATCAGAATTTTTGACAAGTTACCCAACTGACTTGTTTTATGATATTATGAATCAGTGAATTTGATAAATCGACTAAAATAATCTTAAATCCTTATTGATAAACTTTCAAAACAATTTCAGCTGGTTATTAGACGTAACTTGACCACTTTAATTTGAGTTTATAAACCGCTTCCACTTTAATTCGGTCTTTCCCCGCGAAGGAAACAAATTGATTTTCTCCAGATAATTCTCAACTATTTTCCAAATCCACCTTTCATCCAGGAACCAAATTTCAAAAATATTTCACATTCAATTTTAAAATAAAACTTTTCTCCCATTTTGGGAAAACCCGGAACCCAAACCATCCTTAAATGCGGCCACCCCCTCATTTAAAAACTTTCATTGTATCCCCAAACAAACTTTTCATTAAAAAACATTTTATTTCGTAAAGTTTTATCATTTTTATTAATAATATATAATATATATATATATACTATAATATAATAATTCTACCAAATATAATATATAATATATTATATAATATATTATGATAATAATAATATAATAATATATATATAATATAATTTATATATATTTATATATATAAAATTATATATAATAATATATATAACTATATTAATATAATATATATAGGGATATAATATTATAAATTAAATATATATATAAATATAATATAATTAATATATATATATTATTATAAATTAAATAAATATAATATAATATTGATATTATATAAATAATAAAATAATAAATATAAATATATATAATATATAATAATATATATTATATAAAATATAATAATATATAATATAATAAATAATTTATAGAATATATAATATTATATAATTATTATTATAAAATAACTATAAAGAGATTGAGAGATCCCAAGGTCTTCCTTCCCCCGTTCCAACCTATAGTCGAGGGATCTGTGGTGAAGATGTTGGAGGGCTTGGTCTTAACTCTCCTGGGACCTCCCTTTCTTGCCTCAGGAACTGGAAAAAAAAATTGAAGCCACCACCCCCACCTAGAGGATTTAAGGGGGCCTTTCTTTGGCCCGTTGGGGAAGCGGGTCGGGGTGTTTAACCTTGGTTTAAAAAAAAAAAAAAAAAATAATATAAATATATATAATATATATAAATATATTATAATAATAATATAATTATATTATCATATAATAATATAAATATTTATATTATACATATATATTTATTAATATATATATATATTGATATAATAATATAATTATATAAATAGATAATTACTTATTATATATTATTAATATAATTTATTTATTTATTTATGGTATAATTAATTTATTATATAATAGATAATTATATAATATATATATATTATAATTATATTATATTATTATATATAATTATTTATAATATATATAATATTAATTATAATATAATAATAATATAAAATAATATAATATATAATATATATATAATAATATAATAATATATAATAATAATAATATATTATTAAATATATTAAATATATAATATTATAATATTATTATAATATAATATTAATAAATTAATATAATATTTATTATATTAGCAAGAATAGTCTGAAAACAATTCTCTTTGACCTTCCCCCGGAATAATGTATGTTTGTTTAGGGAGGAGGGGAGAGGAAAGAGAGGGCAAAGAGAAGAAAGAGAGGGAAAGGATAAGAAAGAGAAGGAGAGGAAAGGAGGGGGTGAGGGAGTTCTGGAGTGAGGGTAATGCTTGATGGAATTGAAATAAGGGAGAGTTGGAGAGGAGAAAGGAGAAGGACGGAGAAGGGAGAGGAGGGGAGAAGAAAGAAAGGGAAAAGAAGAAAGAAGACAAAGAGACGAGAGGCGGAGAGAGGAGGAGAGAAGAGAGAGCAGAAAGAGAGGAAGAAGACAAGATAGGGGAAGGGAGGACAAGAGAGAGAGGGGACACAGAGACGAGAAGACTAAGAAAAAGGAGAGAAGAGACGGGAAGGAGGGAGAGAGAGATAGAGACAGGAAAGGAGGAAGAAGAGGAGAGAGAGAGAAGAGGAGGGAAAAAGAAAGGAGAGAAGAGGAGTGAGAGAGAAGAGAAAGCGAGGGAGAGAAGGGAGAAGCAGAAGACACGATACAGGGGGCTGAAAAAAGAAGAGAAGGAGAAGGAGAGGAAAGAGAGAAGGAAAAATTTTGTTTAGTTGTTAAATTGGGCCACCCAAAAATTTTAAACCCCCCCCTTTTCCATATAAAATTAGTTTTGGTCCTTTTGTTTTTCTTCTTTCTAATGAACAACGTATATTGATGCTTTATTTGCCTTTTCTTTTTAAAATCTTTTTCCACGAATTACCATTCCTTCCTTTTTCGAATTTCTCTTATTTTGGCTCAAATTATATTATATATAATAATATTATATATTATAATAATATATTTTATAATATATATATAATATTAAATGATATATATATATATTAATTAATATAATAATAATAAATAATTATTATAAACGGAATATTTATAATTATATAATATTTAATAATATATTTAATAATATAATATAATATAATATATAATTAATAAATATAATATATAATATAATTATTTATATAATTATATTATTTAATATATATTTAATTATATAATAATATAATATTATAATAATTATATATGAAATATAGATATTCATATAATTATTATATTTATATTAATAAGAAACACATACAGACTATAAATAATAATAATAATAATATATTTAATAATTAAATATATAATAATTATATATATAATATTATAATATTATAATATTCATATAAATAGTTAATATTTTTAGCTAATAGGCTTCCAAATCTGGTTTTTAAATGTTGACACCATGATTAAGGAAAATCTGAACAAAACTAGGGAAGTCGACAAAAACAGAGGAAAAAAAAAAAAAAAATTTAAACTAATGATTCAAAAACAAGTGCCACATATTTGGGGTATACGATTAAGACCAAGTATATAAGGAAACCAGACGCACTAAGACAATATTAGGGAAGAGGAGATTGGGTGTGGAAATGAGGGACATATAACGGGAAGAGGTTAAAAAATAAAAATGAAAAGGCCGATAAGAACACAGAAAAGTATGCAGCACCAGAGGTAGTGGTTCAAAAGAAAGATGGGAGTAAGAGAGTCTTTTATAAAGGGAAAGGAAGAAAAAAGAGAAAATAGGTGAAAGAGCATGAATTTGGAGGAAGGGAAATTCTTCTGAAGAAAATTACTGAAAAACTGGTTATGTCAAAAGGGGGGGGGACAGGGACAGAGTTAATTGGGGAAATTGGGGGAACAAAATACGGAAACATGGATAGCCGATCTGAATGAGGTACTGAGGCACAGAGGGAATTTATGAATCTTGGCTTGGATAAATGAGTTTATTATTATAATATTTTGGAAACCTATATGTAAAAAAACGTTCTACTTAGGTTTGGAGGAACCTTACTATGAAAAGAGATCTGCATAACATTAAATAGCATTGGCAGTAATGGAAAGGTGATAATGAATGTATTTTGGTGGTGTGGGTTGGGATGGTGGCCAAAGATGAATAGGGATTTGGTGGGATTGAGGGATTTCCATTAAGTAAGGGAGGACGGGTCTTAATGGGGGTAAGAGTGAGAACAAAGGGGTTGGGAAAGGGGGAATGGTAAAAATTCTTGCAAAAAGGTTTATAGGATGGGGGAATTAACTTATGGAAAAAATGACAAGACGAGGGGCGAAGAGGATGTGGGGTGATATCATTGGGATGTCAAATGTTGTTTTTCTCAATCTTTGATGGGGAGGGGGTATAGGTTTCCCCGAGGGATTTGGAAGGAGCAGTAATTAATTAAACCCCCTTATTTATAAGATTAAAAAGGGGGATTAAAGGGGGGAATGATTGGGGAAAAAAATATGAGAGGGGTGAAAAATAAAGAATAAATGGGAATTTAGGTTTTTGGGGAATTTTGCAAAACCCCCCAAGGGCGGCGTATTTTAATAAGCATTTCAATAGGGAACCAACTATGGGGGCCCAAGGGTATTATGTTTGTTGGTGGTGACTTCTGGAATGGGAATCCAAAAATTTTAAGTATGTATGACTATAGGTGAAAAAGGGGCCTGGTTAAAAAAAATTAAAATAGGGGGCTCAAAATATAAAAGTGATTGGGTTTAAAATTTAAAAATTTAGGCCAAAGGTGGGGGAGGTAGGGGATGGTGTTAGACTTTTTTTAGGTTAATTTTTTTCCAAAATTGTATATGGATTGGGTTATGAAAAGAATTAGAGGTGGGGGCCGGCCAGGGGGGGAAATGGTCTAACTTTAAGAATTGGAAAGGAGGAGTGGGGAGAGTTGGGCCCTTTTAAAAAAACCTTATTTTAATAATGCGGGATGAAGTTTGGGTTTTTGTGTGGGGGCGAAAATCTGGTGGGAAAGGGAGAAATGTTTGGAAGGGATTGGCCCAGGGGAAGGAATTTTGGGGGCCCAGAAGGTTGTAAAATAAGGGGAAGAGGTTTTGGGGGAAAGTAAAAAAAAACAAAATAATGAAAAGGGGAAAAAAAGGGGGTGACTGGGTTGTTGAGGCGAATTGTACAGTTATCCTTCGGTGTGAAAAAGTGTCCATTGTTAGGGCTGGTGAGCAAGGCCTGGGAATAGTGTCTTTGGGAAGTTGTTAAAATATTTTATTGATATATTTTTTGTATGAAAAGGAACCGGATGATGCCAAAAAGGGAGTTGTAGGTAGAAAAAGGGCTTGGGGAATTCAGGATAAGGGGCTGACTCAATTTAAACCCTGGTGAATGTAAAAAGGGGGACTAGTTTTCGTGAAAGTGCCGCTGGGATCTTTTTACATTGAGGGGTTATGTTTTTGTTTGGGGGCCGTTGGTTAATGGCATAGGTAGAAAAAGTTACCCATAGGGGTCTAAAAATTAAGCGGAGGGTATAGATGTTCTAAAAGGTTTAACCAAATTGGGGGTTTAACCATGAAAACCAATCCTTAAGGACGTGGGGTTAGAGGTGAGGAAAGAATTCGGAATTTAAAAATGGAAGGATGAAAGTATTGAAAAAAGAGGGTGTTTGGAAGGTTGTTGAGGTAACGTTGAAGGATAAGTTTGGTCATGTGGGAAAAAAGGGATGGGGGATTTTGGGATAGGGTCGGATCGTTGCATTTTTTATACTAATGGTGGGATAAGAGAAATAAAATTAGGTGGTGGGAAGGTATTGGGGCTGAGGGTGTTGCGACTTCGGTAATAAACATAAAAATCGCGGGCTGAGGGGGAGACCAAAAAAGGGTTGAAAGAAACAAAAAAAGTGGGATGGAAGTTGCCAGGTAAAGGGGATAAATGGCCTGGAGGAAAAGAGAAATATGTTGAGTGGATGATGGGGGGGCAGTAGCAGGGTGCAAGAGAGGCCCGAGGAAGAAATGAAAAAGGGGGGGCGCCAATAATAGGGGGAATGAATGACGGCGTTTGGTGAATTAGTGGTTGGGAGTTGTATAAAGGTATTTTTATGGGGGGGGCCCAACCCTTGGCAGTATTAAAAGGGGATTGGAACCGCATGATCTCACTTGAAAAGGGAGATGCCATAGCACTCCACTACCCTGGATAGGGAAGGGGGGTTCCGTCCAGCGAGAACTGGTGGGGTGCCCCCGTTGCGCAAGGGGCCGTTCTTTTGGGTGGGGGAATTTCTATTTATCTGGTGTCCCTGCGTGGGTGAAGCCGAGGGTTTTTCACCCACTAAAAAAAAGTTAAATGTGCGCATGTAATTAAAAAAAGCCGGGCGTGTGAGCGGGTCGATAAAGGCTGGGGCTTCTTGCTTCTCGGGAACCTGCGGGTTCACATTGACTCTTCTTATCTTGCCTTAACTTTTATGCGTTTTTACCCCAAGGGTAGAGTCACCATAGTGTTTTTATCCCCGGGGTCCGTCAAATACTCATAAATTTAGAAATCCCCCCTAGTCTTAGGGGAGAAAGAGGGTTTGGGTGATTGATTGATGGGAATGAAATGATGGGGATGGTGATGAAGAAAAATGAAAAATTATGTATAATAATATTATATATACCTGATATATAAAATTATAATTTAGTATAGTACTTATATTATATGTATAGGTTATAAAAATGAGTATTATGTTACTGTAAATGTGTTAACTAAAGTATTTTTTACTTACTTATTTTGCAAGCATAAAATTCACAAATATTTTACTTTATATATAAGATAATATTTCTAATATAATATAAAGTTATAATTTATAATAAATAATAAAGTATTATCGGAAAATAAGTAATTATATATATATTAATTAAAATTAAATAAAGTAATATTTTAAGTATATTATACTTGATTAGTTCTATATATGATAATAAAATATAATTAGAATCTAAATCGTATGTAATTTAATTATTGTATTATAGTATGTTAAAATTAATCATAAGATATATGAGTATAGGACAAATATTTAGTGAGATTTATTAAAATTCACTAAAATTTCTAAAACTTATAAAGTTGGAAAATTATCTCATTAAAATAAATTGAACTATTTAGACTTAGCAACATTAGCAACATTATTTATTCAAGATTAATTATACCAGAATATGGAATTCTTATATATAATTATATGGAATAGGAAAATGTAAATTATGAGAAATAAGTTATATATAATTAATGTTAATATAATAAAATATATATAAAATATTTTAAATGGAAGGGGGAAAAAAAAAAGTGTAGGAACAATAAAAATCCTTTAATTTATTTTTTTTGGCGAACAATAAATTCTTAGATAACCTATAGTTTTCCAATCCCTATAGTTTGAAAATTTTGACATAAAGGTGGGGGGCAGTGACGCTTCTTATTTTCCAACAATGTTATGATAGAAAGAAATTAATATATTTAAAAAAATATAACATTAACAACATTATATAATTCTTATGTTTGGCGTGGTTCCAATATTCGTATAAAAAAAAAAATAAACTAATGAATAATTTTAAAAATAGTGATATACATACTCGGTCCCATTTTAAAAAGGGAAACAATTCTTATAAAGTTGGAAGTTTGCTTCCTCCTTTTTCTTTCCTCTCCTTTCATTTTGCAAATATAAAATCTTTGTGCTCCCTCTCTTTCTACTTCTCCCTCCCTTCTCTCTTTCTTCCTCTTTGCGTGTTACTCTATTCTCTTCCGTTCTCTTCCTTCCTTCTTAATCATTTCCCCTTCTGCTCTCTTCTTCTTTCAACACGTCATCTATTGTTCTCCTCTTCTATTCCTATCTCCGCTCTTTTCATTTTTCTCAATAGCCATGTTGTTAACCTACTCTCATGCCAAAACCGTGGGGAATCGGGCATTCTTCGATCGTTCATGATCACCCATATTCCTTTCTCTTTCTATTAACCCTTTCCATTGTATTTTTTTTTTCATTTTCACCGAAATAAGCCTCGGAACCAAATACAATAGAATCTGTCTGTTTCTGCACTTATTTTAATATTGTTTTTAATTCCTGATAAAATAATTCCCAATTTCTTTATTTCTCTTTCGTTTATTTTTGATTTCTATAAGGTGGTCCGTCGGAAACTTATGCATCAATCCGATGGTCGATGAGGGAAAGAATAGCCAGACATTTCTATTAAAATTTGCGTTTCCCCCAAACTTTTTTCTCTTAAAATGAAGCAAACACATTTCTTCTGGGGCATATGACACAATAATTATTTTTGGCCCCACGATATACAATATATGCTCGGGCTATTTTATGGTGGGAGCTCATGTTTATTAAATGGTCCAGAATTGAACCTGGATATAAGAAAACATTCAAATTGAACAAAATTCCAACAAACATAAGAGAGGATTGCATGGAAAAATGCGAAACCCTTGTTCTTTAAGCAAATCGGGCGAGTTACATATCATTGTTTTGGGCTTATTTCTATTTCTCTGGCACCGTATATTCGATACAGGGCCAAAACTTATAGGAATTTATAAATTCCTACGATCGCATGTTTACATCTTTGTTTATGGAGGCCGGGAGGTTAGATATTTATTGGGACAGATTTCATCGTGTTATTACCTGAAAAAATTTTGTTATGGCTGGGTATTGATGACGAATACAAGAGTGAGCAACACGGGGGAAATGCGGAATGAACCTTTATATTGGGCCAATATAATTTCTTCGTGGGGGCTTCTTATTGTTCCAGGTAATGAGCGCACCCTACTTTCCTCCATAATCCCAAATAATGTAAAAATCGGAATTAAACAATAAGGAAAAAACCTAAAGGAAAGTTTTACTTTACCTATTTTACCTTTTCCGAAATTTTTATTTTTATCCCCGGTTGTATGATGGTTATTTGATAAAAAAAATGGGAAGAAGGAAAAAAAGAAGAACAAAATTATGGGAAGGGCTTTTGATCGGGAACCGGGACAATCATTATTCCCAAACCAATTGAAAAACGGAACATTCGGCGAGAACCCCATTAATTGATGTATGCTTTAACTTTGAGAGAGGCAATGACAATGTGGGGCCACTTGTTTGTGGGAGGCTGCATGGGGGAACAACCCCCAATGTGAAGAGATGAGAGAATTTGGGAGGGCTTTGGAGAATTAGAGACTTAATTTAACAATAAGGCAACTCCAGCTCTTCCCTTATTAACACAATCTCAACAATTTGTCTGCTCTAAATAAAGGGATTATAAGAAACGGCAAAAGGCAGCATAAATCTCTATAAGTTCCAATGACAGCCAATTCGTTTAAGTGGGCCCACGATGAACCAAACCAATCTGAAAAATCCTACATCCCATGAATATAAATTAAACACATACCAAATAGCTGAATATGTTGGAGAAGGGCAAATTCGGCGGGCGTGGGGACCTTATGTCTCATTAATTATATTGGCTTTAAGCTACGATGGGGACAACCAACTATCTTTACCGTGTGTGATCAAAACACAACTACTAAAATAACAAGAGGGTCTATTAAACAAAACAAAATACCATGGCCTGTATATTTCCTTTGTCCAGTTTTATACGTACTTTAATGTTTAATAGGGCACTGAAAATTAATGCATTTTGATATGTCTTTCTTACCATAATTTTCTGGCCGTAACTTTTTTAAAAAAAACGAAATCATATATAAAAATAAGATATGAAATAAATGTGGGGTTAAGCTTCTAGTAATAATTTTCATTTTTAACTTTTAAGACCTTTGAAGTAATTGGAGACAAAGGAAGTTTTAATTTAGGTTAACAACAAAAATTAAATGTACTTGCAAATAATCACATGTGTTAATTGGCAATAAAGACATTACTATAAATATAACAAACGAACGAAAAAACCAAATTTCATTTTATAAAGTTTTAATTTACTCTAGAAAACCAACTCAACACTTTGATTTAAATGAAAACTAATGTGCAAATTTAGAAATATCATTTAAGTACCCTAAATTTTACCAAATAGTGAGTTTAATATAATAATATCTAATTAAAAAGTAAAAACAGATTTATATTAAATATTATATACACTAAAAGTTAAAAGATAAAATAAAGGTATTTCATTTAATCATTATGGAATTTATTTAAAAATAAACTTATATATTAATATGGAGTGTAAATAATTTTCTTACTTATTTAAAGGTCTTAAAATATAGTAATAGTATTATATTTTATTAATATAATGAATATTTTATTATATATATATTATTATAGAAAAACCATTTCAAAATCCTCGACTACGTTCGGCGATTCGATTATAAATTTCTGATTATCTAAATCCCAAATGTAAATAAATAAAATTTTCTTTTACTTATTCAACATCGAAGACGATTTAAATAAGGTTAACGAAAACAAGTAAAATTCAAAAATTTAAAAATAATATTTTATGTTATTATTTTTTCTATTTTTCTATTTTTTTGATCTCTATATATATATATATTATATATATATATATTAAAGTTATCAATAATAAATTTACCGCGTAAAATAGATTGTTAATTGTTTTTAAAACCAATAATAAAAATAAATAAGAAATCATTACAGTATAATAAGTATTTAATTTTATGATGCACCTCTTTAAAATATAATGAATTTTAAAAAATAAAGTTACCCAATAAATCTATATGTTGGTTGTGACTCTTTAATTAAATATTTATTATTCTATTATTTAGATAAAATTCAGATACTTATATTCTCAAATACCCCATCACCCCGAGAGGAAGCTCTGTTCCTTCGGTTTACACGCTTTTTAATTAAACGCCAATAATTAAGAAAAGATAAAGGGGACCTTGTTTTAATTTTTACTGTTAATAAGGGGGAATGTTATCATATCCCTCACAATATTTGAGTTGATACGTTCTGCCGAATAATTTTTTTACATTATGATATATAATAATAATAATTCACAAATTCAGAGAGAAATATTAATTGTGTATCCTAAAGAATACCTTATCCAAATAACCATAAAATGTAAAAACTTATTTTGAATTACTCATAAAAAAATAACCTATATATATATTATAGGGGTAAGTAGCTATTTAACACTCAACTCGGGGTAGCTTTATATTCGGTCGGTTTTAGATAAAATATTTTTTTTATAATTTGAATTTCTATTATGTAGGTAAAGGCCGAAAACAACCCACTCAAACACACCAAAAACACATATAAACTCAACACCCAACTCATAAAACCAAAACACCCTACCTAACACCCACTACCTAAAAACAAACACCACTCACACACCCAAAACATACCAAAAAACAACCACCTAACCACCCTTAACACAAAACCTACCATACACTACACCTCAAACACCTAACCACCTACTCAAACACTACCCTACCTCAACCGAAAATATATGTCCGTAACAAAAGACAATTATATTTTCAATTATTTTATCACCAAAAAATCAAATTTTATTTTTGGGATCCTATTTTTGGCCCCCCAAATTGCTCTGATAAATGCATGCATTAAAATTAAACCTCGCACATCCACCCCTCAACCCCCACATTTGGAAATTCGAACTGGTATCATTTAAACAAATACATTGATTTTTACAAAACATTATTTTATAGCCAAATCAAAGGAGTATATAATTTAGTACTAAAGACGGCTAAAATAAAATATTGAAAAATGAAACCTCTTTAACCACAAGATTAGCAAAGTATTCTTTTAGGGGGTCTCATGAGATGGCAAATACCACAAAAAAAAACAACGAATAGCCACGTTAACATACCCTGATGACGTTCATACGAACGGCCAAATAGACCATCAGAACTTATCCTGCCCAAATCACAATCTTCATCTTCTAAAAATAGTTATAATTGAATGGTTGAAAGTTAATTGTAACAAACCCCAAACCACGACGCCCACCGCCACCACAAACATTGTGCATGTAACCCCTTCACCCATCCTTCCTTACACCACAAATGCCCACTCCTATAACATCAACACACCACAAATACCGGCGCCCAAAAACAGCAACCAAAACCCACGCTAAACCACCACCCACCCCTCACAAATCTCACTACATTCCCCTCTCAACACCCTCCCAAACAACAACACAACCCCAACAAAGGATTCCTGCCCCACGGACTCACCTTCATGCTATAAATCAAATGAACCTTTAAGGGGGTTCTGGGTTAAAGGGCCCACCGTGGTTTGGCGGGAAAGATAAGGGTGAGCAAAATAAAAAAATTGTGGTATATTAAGGCTGGGAAGAGACCTAGGTGAGGTGGTTGGTTGTTGTGTATGTGGTAGGGTGTGTTGTTTTTCCCCCTATCCGGAATTTCCTTGAGTTGTCGGGTGGAGCGTATTCTTTAGTCATGGGTTATATTTCACTCTAAAATAAAATTGCAAATAAATAAAATTTTCCGAAATATTTTGCAGGTATTTATTATTTTATGTTCCTTTATTGTTTAGTAGGAGTAGGAAGGTACGCAGAATATGAAGAAAAACTGTGAACAAATTAAAAGATAAAGACTGGATCTTCTATGTTGAATTTCCAAGAAATTTTTAAAAAAAAAAATACATTAATGAAGGGAGATAGAAATTAAAGAGAATAGAGAATTCTTAATTAGTGAGGACCAAGGTAGAAATAAGAAATAGAAAATGTAATGGTGAGGATAACGATTATAAAATGTTTAAATAGAATTAAGTAGCAATTGGGTAATAGAAAACTTAAAGGGCTATTTTGCCTTTGTTACTTTGAATATCCTTCATTGGGGGTTTTAGTTTTATCTCTGTTAAATGCCCGTTCTTAGAAGATAACAAAAATAAAGAAAGGAGATAAATAAATAGATATAAATAGATAGATACCAAAAAGACACCCTCAGTTGTGATAGTTTAGTAGGTTATTTAAATTAATAAAAGAAATTAATTTAAATATGAATTTTAAAAAAGGAGGGTTTCGTTGTTTAATTTTTAATTTAGTAAGGATTTTTATATAAAGATTATAAAGTGTAAATTAAATAAAATTTAAAGAAAAGGATATGGTGTATTCGCAGGTGCAGAGCCCACATTGTGTAGTACATTTATAGAAAACGTTGTTAATATGGTCAAATAAGCATTAAGGCCCCCTCACAGAAAATCCAAAATTTGTGGGGGAGGTTCGGTTATTTTCCGCCAGGAGCTTCTTTGAGAATAGAATTTTATACGACAAATAGGGAAACTAGGGCTAGCAATAGAAATAAACCAAGGTTTAGTTTGAAAAAAAAAAACCAAGAAATAAAATACCACCGTGTTTCACAGTACTGAGTTGGGGGGGGTAGAATAAAGATTTAGATACCCGGTGGGACTTGGTTTGTGTTTGTGTAGTATGTTGTAAGTGTGATAGTGTATGGATGGTTGTAGATAGATAGTAGATAGAATAGATTGTGGTGTATGGATGTGTAATTGGGATAGTTAGGGGGTTGTTAGGGTTGTGTGTGGTTTGTTGAAGAGAAGGTTTTTCTTGTTTGTTTGTTGTATATCCACTGGGGTTGCTTATGTTTACTCTGTGGGGTGTGAGTTATGATCGTTGGTCTCTTGTTAATATTGGTAAGTATTTCATTGGTAGAAAATCGATGTTGGTTTATTATTTAGTTTTGTCCAAGGGAATGGTGAGAAAGGTGAAATATATATATATATTTAACTTTTTTGATAAATATTTATAACATATTAAATATAACGATAGTTATAAAATTTATACAAAAAAAAGTTCATTATGGATTTCTCCATTTTACCAACGACGAAATGTTTTTAAAGGGGTAGGCGTTTTTATTTCTCATAACCATGTTTCAGCGATACAAAAAAGGAGGTGTATACTCTTGGGTGTTGCTTTGCCAACTCTATACACTTAGTTGATTTCGTTCAGTATATTTGTCAATTTTTTCTGCAAAAAGAACGAAGATAATACAACAATTACTTTGAGGGGCTAAAGTTTTGGTGGGGTGGTGTTTTGACATTAGCAACATTTATGTTTTAAATGAGATACACTAGAAGAAGCCTTCCCGAAAAGTACTACAAAAATAAAATTTCTGCAGTGAATGAAACAATGTATTTTTTATTACAAAATTGTTTAAGAAGAGTATGTCTCAAAAGTATATTCGTTTAATTTTTAAAGTTTTTTTCCCACCTGAGTATCTATTAAATTATATTTACTAACTATTATCTTATAATTAATAAGGTTCTTGATTCAACAAAGATATTATTATTTATAATATATAGTTTTAAATTTTATATTTATATGACTATTTTATATTGATCTAAGTTACGTAAACAATGTATTAAACATGACTCATTTATTAATTTCATGGGTAGTTATACATATATATTGTATATACGATAGGACATTAAAATGATTTACAAAATATATTATGATATGTTAATACAAATTATATAGAAAGTATCTTAAATTAAAAGTTATATAATATTATATATATAATATATATATATATTAATACAGATCTACAGTATTTAGATTGACATGTGTTACTTTTTCTATTCATTCACTGAGGTAAAGTAAAATAAGATAATGATGCAAGAAATGGTTCATATAATGCAACCTCCATGAACCACAAGTTTGGCGGACAAGTTTGGTATAGCCTAGATATATTTGTTGCGGGTTATTAATAATTCGAACACATAGAACAAACCCGCCGGGTTTGCCCGGGTTGGCCGAGGGGGTTGTAGGGACAATTTCTGGTTGCCGCGGTTTGCTATTAACACCGGAGCTCTCCGTTTGAGCGCGAAATTGAGAGTTTAACAACAACATGCTTGGGGGCTTCCTTATAAAATTTAGTCGAACCATTCTGGAGAACCCCAACGGTGCCGGGGGTTGTTATCTTAGCGAGTTTTTTTAGTACCATATAAAAAAACCAAAATTTAAACCCAAAAAAAATTGCCTATTGGTTTAAAAAACTACTTTACTAAAACCCTTAAGCCTTCCTTCAACTTAACCTACTACTGCTACCCTACTTAGAACTCACTCTATCATCTTAAACTACAGAACTTTAACACTTTTAATGTCTAATTTTTAATAGATTATAAATTCTAATTTAAAAACATTCTTAATTTCATTAATTTCGACAATTTAAATTATCCTTTATTTATTCTTTTTTATTATTTATTAAATTTCATTATTATTATTAATTATTATTCGATTAGGGGACACATCATTAAGTATTGTATTATAGTTATATTATTATTATTAATTATTTTATTTATTTATTATTACCTTGGGAATTTAGTCACTATAATTAGTCATCCATGTTTTTTCCAAACAAACTTCTAGTGTTTTTAAAATAGGTTTGTAATTAGGCCTCTGTTTTGAGCTCAAAGCGCGATAGGGGTGTTTTCAACTCTCCCCGGGTTTAGTATTAGTAGTATTGAGGTAATTAATTAATATATAATATATTATTAATTCTTATATAGATATATTAAATATAATATATTATAATATAATTATATAATTATAATTAATATTAATTATATATATATATTATATATATATAATATTTAATAATATTATAAAATTAATAATTATTATATAATATTAATAAATATAATATATTAATATATAATATTAATATTATAATTTTTAATATTTATAATAATATATTATATATAATAATAAGTAATATATATATATAATTATATATAATATAATAAATAATATACTTATTATTAAATAATTATATATAATATATATATTATATATATAAAATAATGTATATATATAATAATTAATATAATAATATAATATAAATATTAATTTTATTATATATTCACCTCAATTCATTATTCATCTGTTTGCATATCCAACCCTTTTATCTCTTTCCCCCCCCATAAGGATACCTGGGGGGTAAAAGGTTTAGGCTCCAATTATAACCTATGCAATATAAAACCCCGGGGATATATAAATAACAGAAATAAATGGAATTACTAGTTTTGGAGTAAGGAAAGACAAGTGGAAGCAAATGAAAATAGGATGGAATTTATCGCAATAATCGGAAATAGACAAATTAAACAGATATAGGTATATATTAGCAGCAAAAATAGAAGATTATAGGCCCTACCAAGGCCCTTAAAAAACCCGACCCCCCTTATTATATACCTTTTCTAGGTTGAGAAACTTATCGCAGGTTTGTCGGTCCGTGTTCAGAAAATTAATTTTCCAGCCACCCACTAATATTACAAAAATGGGCGGCGAAAAATGTCTTTCACAGCCACGGGAATCCCACCCCCGCGGAAACAAACAGGATCCCCTAATTCACATAGTATGGTTATCTCGGTTCTATGTGGGGTTTCAATTTTTCCCTTGGGCCCCCCAGGGGGGGTGGGCCCAAAACATGAATCCCTCACAATGCTTCCCTTCAAGTAAGACCATATAGTACCACTCATTGGGGGCCCATATCCAAGTCTAATTCTTTCATTATTGTACATTAAAAACCACCCTTTCTTCTTCGCATTTCTATAGAAAACAACCATAATAAAGATGCCAATTATTTATTTCTGATCTCCTAACCCTACTTGTTCCGTACTTCCCTAAAGACCCGGTGGTATACTGCGCGGATTGTGAGTGACCCGAGCGAGTGAGTGGCCGTGTCGCAGAATCGCGAGCGTGTGTGCACCCGAGTCCCCTCGCCTCACATACTAATATTTTAATGAAGTAGCGTGATTGCGCGCGCGTTGAGAGGAGAAGTGGTGATGCCGAATGGAGAGAGTAAACTCACACTGGGGGCCTGTACGATAAAATATGCGCAGTATATTACCATTATCATCCCAAAATACGGCATAATATTGAGAATTCCAAGAGGTACCCACCATCCACCCCTCTGAAATAAAATAATAAAGGCTTTTATGAATTTTTTATTCAATATGTATTTTTTTTTTCTTCTTCTAATATTAATTTTTGAACCCCCGTTATGAGTTGCGTGTGGGTTATTAACTCCAAAAACCACCATAAAATGCGTGATGGCGTATGAGTGATGAAAGTAATGTATGAGATTCGTTACAATTTTATATTTCATATTTCAATTTTTATATAATTCCAAAATTGGAAGATTTGTTTGAATCACCGATAGACGAGTGTATTATCCCGAGAACCTTAATCCCTAATTACGTCTTTGTAAACAAAACAGAACCTTTCCCAGAGATTTACAAACGGTTATTATTGAACCGTATTCAGGGAATAAAGTCGGATGTCAAGAGAAAATTTAGACAAAACTACTATAATTTTAAACACCTTCAACAATATTTCGGTAATATATCACATAATAATAATAATTACTCACTTAGAACACAAATAACAAACTATATAAAACATTAAATAATATATATAATAAATAATACAATAACTACATATTAAATAAATACATACAAATAATAATAATAATAATAATAATAATAATAAATATAATAATAATAAAAATAATAATATAAATAATAATAATAATAATAATAGTATAAATAATAATAATCAATAATAATAATCATTAATATGAATAATGAATAATAATTAAAATTAAACCTCACCATGTAATTAATTATATAATCAAATAATATTGTAAAAATGAATAATATTGTTTATTATAAATTTCCTAATTATCAATAGCCACCACTTTAATATATATAAATAGGTATAGGTGAATATCATGGTTAAAATTTTTCATATATATATATAATAATATTATTTTAATATCAAATATATAATATTCATAACAAGTGAGGCTAGAATAATTTTAATTTGCCCCAACCTCACAAATAAGTAGTCATCCACCTACCATATAACCTCTATTCCCTTTATTATATGTCTCCCATGTCCGGGGCATAACCTTATTACTACTAAACTTAAAACCCCTACTACAATCTATTATCTTGGGCATTTATTACATATATATATATACCGTTATTATTATTATCCCACTATATTTATTTTAATAATAATATATTTACTAACCTATGACTAGCATAGAAATTAGTAATCTACCCTATCAGGCTCTCACCCTAATTAACATAGTGATCCATAAAATACTATATTATAAAAGTTTGTGCAATAGAGAAATTAAAAAAAGCGATACAGATATCGCATATACATATTTTATATATTGTCTTCGTTACGCGCAAAGCGTCTTTTTGTGATACAGTTATGTGTCTCTCCCCCAATTCTGGCCCCATTTACCGACTTGCCCCTTTTTTATGTGCTTTGTGCTTATGATATATTCGATTTATCTGACTCTTGAGATATTTCGGCTCTGATACCGTATCAAGGCGCTGAAAACTTGGTACCATCTCCCATCTAGAGTGTTGAGTTGGGAAAACTGGTCCCCCCCCCACCAACCTATTAGTCGCGGCATATCTTGAACTCAGCCACGACCTACCTGCTCCGCTCTTTAGCCTTGGTATAGGATAACATAGATCAAACACATAAACATGAAGACGCTGTTAACTATTGTGTACCTCTTGAGGCTGTATGGATCTTGTCCATAAAACTTATGTTCTATCCGACTTTTACTTTTTCCAAAAACAGGTTAATCGCACCTACCCCACACAACACACTCCACACCCATACCCATCATTCACATCCCATCACCCCACCACCAACACCCATCACGCCTCCGCATACGAAATAATAAGATATTTATTCATTTTGTCTGTTCCTAATATCTAATATTATACTGCCATATATAAAATAATATAATAATAACAATCTCCTCTATTTACCGTATAATTTATATATTCATGATGGTTATTAAACACTCACTACTAAATATATAATAAAGCCCATATCATTTATACATATATAATATAATTTCTCCATTACCTACTACTATATAATATTTTAAATCGGCGATAAATTTTATCAACGATTGCTGAGCAAAATAACATATTGATAATAAAGAAAACTTGTTTTACACACACTAACACACATCCTACACAACACACCACTAACTAACATCTACACATCAATACACACTCTCGTATAATTTTGTATGCCTTCAGCTTTGATGTCCTCCCTAACTTTGATGCTACTCATATGCAATAGATAGAGCCTCTAACTTTATTGCACGCTCTGTAGCAATTGATGCTCTCAACTTTTATATGATGGCTCACCTATTAATGGTGTGTGTGGTAACAGCTTTGTGATGGTTGTTCATATCTTACATGGTTATCATCATTTGATGTGCTCAAACTTTGATATGATGTCCATCTATTGTTATAGATCTCAAGCATTATTTGATGGTTTCAGCCTTTTAGTGAATAGGACTCGATGTAATTATTATGTAATGATAGGTTCAAGTACTATTTTTTGATGTAGTTCCCAATCACCACGTTAAAGGACGTATCTTAGTGGTGTTTCTATTAGTGTTCTATGAGTATATCCATGTAATAGTGCCAAGGTGTGAGATGCCAAGTGTGAGTTAAGTGCTGCAATTGTGAGATAAAGTGCCTCAATATGAGTGTCATTGTGTAAGTAGACCAAGTGTTATTGTAAGTGCCAAGTGAGTGCCAACATAGGACCAACTGAAGTGAACACACTAGTGAACAAAAACACCTCGCGCGTGCAACGTGACACCCTTTCTTCCAACGCCTTTCGTAGGGGCCTACCCACTAGAGACATATATTAAGCACCATAAATATTGGTGAATCTACCCCTAGAATTGATTATTAAGGTTATGAGGAATCGAATTTGAGTGAAATATATTACAAGTTGCTAGGATGCTATCCTTATCTTAATGAGATTAGTCTAATTTTCTAAAAAATAATCTCTCTATAATAGCAACATACGATATATAACCCATTATATATATTACCTTATTTTACCGTGAATATAATATAGGTAGTGATAGGGTAAGGGGGTAACTCATAATTTGACCCCCGGGGGGCCTCTTCTGCATTCCCAGTCTTTAAAATATATAATATAAATAATATAACTATTTAAATATATAAATAATATATAATAACTAATATATTTAACATTACACGACAGACACCACACAATACAACATCATTATCTCTCTGAGTATACATACACTTACATCTCATCATCACAGATATACACTCACAACATTACGACTTAACACACAACACATCAACACAGATATCTCACTATTAGGCACTCTAAGTTATCAACACTACATACTAGCATTAGGCCATATAACACTTTTATACACACTTACACCTGATACGCTTACACACACACCTACACTCACCCATAGACACTTACACTTTACCCATAGATCACTTAACACTCACTCATAGGTACCAACTTTTATACTACAACACACACATTACATACATACACACTATGACACTTTTAAAGCCTATACATCTCGCCATAAGAACACTATTAACACTAGACCAGGAACCTCTCACAGGCGACTGTCGGAGTCGGTTTTTAGTACGGAGTCGTGGAGTCGGAGAAGATCGTGGAAAGTCGTCAGATTTTCCCGGAGTCGAAAGATCGGAGTCGGGTCAGAAAACTTGGCAAGTGAAGTCGGAGAAATCGGAAGTACGGATTTTAAAGAATAAGATCGAAGATATCCTGTGAAGGGGAAAGTCGG
The DNA here is from genome assembly GCA_015478945.1 of Trachelipus rathkii. NCBI lineage: Eukaryota > Metazoa > Arthropoda > Malacostraca > Isopoda > Trachelipodidae > Trachelipus > Trachelipus rathkii. The sequence goes on along the minus strand of JABUQX010049592.1, from coordinate 10,399 downwards.
AGTCGGAAAATAGTCTCGGAGGTTCGAAAGATTTCCTGTGTAAGTGGTAAGCTGGTGAGTCCGGAGTCGGAGTCGAAAATTTTAAGAGGAAAACAATTATTATTATTTAATTATTATTTACTTATTATACATTATTTATTATGGATTGGATTGCACATTATTCTAGTCTATTATTTATTATTATTATTATTATCAGGATTATTTGATTATATATTTATTATTATTATTTAATTAATATTATATTATTATATAATTAATTAAATTATTATTATACGTTATTAATAAGTATTTTGATTAATTTCCTTGTTAGTATAAATATTTTATTATATTGTTTAATCTATTTAATTAATTTCCTTAAATTTAACCTATTGGATTAATACTATTACAGAGGTAGAATAGAAGAATGAAGATATATATTACAATAAATTTCCCGACGCATGTCGTTCAAAATAACTTGAGACATCTTTCAGAGGATTATTTCTTGTAAGCGAATGTGTCTTTAAATCCGGAATTTGATAATTTATGTTCATATCAAATGTTATTGAGTGAGTCTGACTGGATAAAATACATATAAATTGTGATGTTATATGTCATTTTTGCGTTGTGTTTTGATTGTAGAAGCACTAACGCGCAATTTATGGTTTTCTCGTGAACTTTCACAGCAATCCGATTCCTCGTTTCTCCCACGGTGTGAAATATTTGGTGAATAAGTGAGTTTAAGAAATATTACTCAGTTAATAGTTATCATATTGTACCATGTACCGATATTGAAAATGTTAAAGATATTTGCTTGGAATATTGGCGATGTTATATGCCCTGTCCACAATCTATTCTTCGTGTAACCATATATGTCGACCAAGTACCACGCATACATATACCTCACGCGGCGGCAGTTTAAATTGTGTATACATACGTGGTGATGGTTTGTCGCGCCTCCCTAAAGTCATCTTCTTGGTGCTAAATGGATAGCATGACTCTGTGCGTTTGTTTGGAGTCTTGATGGTGATGAGTCTGACGTGTTAAGGTGGTTTCGTATTGCCAGGGGATGGTGTCTTGTTAGTTTGAGGTTGAATTCAAGCGATGAGATTACGACACTTCTCTTCGGGTTTATTGACAAATAGCACATTAGGAAGTTTGAGCAAGAAGACACATCTTATCGAATTTTTCGTTATTAGTTATTACTTTCTAATTATATATTATATTTTGTTAACGGAGTTTTTATTTAATTATATTTTCAACTGTATTATTGTGGATAATCACAGTTAATTTAAATTATTTAGCTTAAAATCATTAAAATTATTAATTAAGAAATGAACCTCACAAGATTAGTAACATTTAGGTTGTCGTTTCTCTGGGTAAATACTAAAATTTATTTACGATAGTATTCTTTTTTTGTTTAACATTATTCATGTGAAAGGATCCACTTAGTTCTTATTACAGCCACCATTACAAAGTGGAGTTTATTTGACCTCGCCACTGCCTGCATAGATCAATGAGCCGTCAGAATTACATTGATTTCTGATGTCTAAAAAGGACAGATAGCTATTTATCATACCTACAGTCCCTCGTATCGTGAGAGAATTTTAATAGTGTACATGACAACTCATTGAAAAGTTTTAATGATGAACTGAATGACCTTACTCATGAATCTATGTTCTCCTCTTAAAATTATTATGTGATGTGGCGCGGCTTTGATCGGTGTCTCTCGTGACTATCACTCTATATATGTATAAAATTCGGGTGTTAAGACGTTGCGTGTTCTCAACGAAGGATCCGTTCTGATTTATATATCCCCAGATTTTTGAATACATATAGAAGTCTCAGCAATTATGTGTAGTCCAAGGGAGTGAACCCATATATCGGCTTGATCTTCCATCAGTTGCGTTGTAGGATAGTAAATTGTTTCTATTTAAAATTTAAACCGGTGTTTTGTGTGAGCTCACAACTAAATTATAAATGGTTTTCTTATGTTGTTCTGATATATCTGGGAATGGATGGTATTGTGCTTTGATTTTGAGTAAGTAGACACTTCGCTTAATTATTATGGTCTCTATATCGTATTCAAGTAACCGGTACAAATTGGGGTATGAACATATAGATTCTAAACAGTGCATAGTGAGGGGCGAGATTTATATTAGTGGCTTCAAGTTTTTAGTTTGGATAAGTGTTGAGCATAATGATATCATTATTTCGAACCTGATATAACTATGAAAGAGTAATATATAAGACCCTCATAGAGAGTAGCAAAATAATTGCTGTTCAGATATTGCAAGGCAATTTCCGTTGTTGTATAAACCGTATCTGCACAATTATTACTTATTACAGCGTTCTCAAAGGTAATGTTTTCTGATGATTTGTGTTTATGTTTTTTAGTGTCCTTATCCTTATTATATATAATAATAATATATGATATATATATAATGTTTTTAGGGTTGATAGGACCTAAATATATTTATTTTATATATATGGATAAGATATTAAAGGTATTTATCATAGTAGTATAATAATATACTAAAATTATTTATTATGATCTTTAATATTTATTTATATATATAATATATAATAACAACAACAAAAACAATATATAACATATCATTATAATCAAATATATCATAACATAAAATCCAGTTCTTTTAATTTGTCAGAAATTCTTTTGTTTTTATACTTCATAAGTACGATTCTTTACTACTGTAATAGATCTTAAATGCAACATTTATATCTCATTTATTTTATTATATTATTTCATTTTTTATATTTTACTTTCTAATTATTAATTATTAAATTATTATTAATTTTATTATTAATTATGTATATATATTTTTTATTATATATTATTATATTTATTTATTAAATTATTAATTGAAACTGAAAGTATTAAAATGGTAACTTTATAATAGAATGACAAGGTTTTAAAAATGCGATTTTAAAGATAAAGTAGGCAATTTTAAATTACGTACTTACATTTTTGTTTCCGGCACCACTCGAAATTATATATTTGCTCCTCGTCATGTTGTTGCGCCTGAATACTTTATAGCGCGATCTTTACGGTTATTTTACCGAGGAGAATATAGCAGTGTTTGGGAGGATGTAAGAGTATAATTAGAAAAAGTAGGGGAACCATTGGGATAGTGTTTTTATTCTGGCAATACCATAGGTTAGCGAAAAAAAAAATTGTTGAAAACAAAAAAATGTATTTACTGTAACTCTGTAAGCACTAATCTGAGTCAGAGTCAAATATTGAATTGTGACATTGTGGAGGAGCGTGGATATTCTGCCCCGTACGGTCGGAAGTCGGAGTCGAGTTAGTCGAAGAGTCGGACCCGCTTCCAACCAGTCGAAGAGTCGGAAAAACGCTCGAAAAGTCTTGTTTTTCAAGAGCGCAAGATCGAGGAGAATGTCGAGTCGGAGTGGATATAGAAAGTCGAATAATTTTGTTTATAGTGAGCATGTACGGAGCTCGAAAATTATTAGGTTTAAGTAGGCGTTAGTCAGGAAGTCGGAAAAAGAATGAGGGCGCAGTCGGAGTCGAAAATCCAAATTTGAATTTAAGGAGTACTGGAGATTCTTAAATTAGTTAGTTCTCTAATAACATTTTTTTTTAAACATCTATGTTCGAATAAAATTTTTATTTTCTACACGAATCCGACACCTGGGGAAAGTTTAAACCAAATTTTATTTTTTACAAAATTGTTGCAAAAATTTTCACCTACTTATTATACACTTGTAACCTCACAACAACAGTGGAGGGTACAGACTTTACATATTACACACTAACAATATTTTTGTATTCCATCAATACTTTTGATGGTCTCTAATTTTATGTTGAGCTACAACTTTTGACTACCTCAGCTTTGATGGTTTCACTTTGACTGACTCATCTATTGATGCGACGTCATCGTCTAATAGGCACCTATATATGATTGAATTTCATCCTTTGATGAAGTCATCTTTGATACGGCTCATCTTTGATGGTTCCAATACTTTCGAATGACTCAGCACTTTATAATTGAATGTTCAATCTTGATAGAGTTCCAAACCCCTGAGCCTACTGACAATGGTTGCTACCGAGCAGATGAAGAAACCCAAATAAAGATCAATACAATGACTATACAACCAGGGCTCGTCATACATGCAGCCCCTCCCCCCGCACAACAGATCAAGACGAACACCCTGCACCCGCAGGTGTTTTCTCACCTGCTGGGTTCCCCGTCACCGAACACCGCGAGTGCGTCCGACCGTGCTGACCGTAAAATGATTTTTTTCTCTGTCTCTGTTCTCACATTGCCCGTTCCCGCGAGGTGGCGCCCGCACCAGCAGCAAAAATATATTTTCCGCGCCGTTGTGACTGCGGCGCCAAAGGCGCGCGGTCGCCGCGCGCGCTAGGACTGCTAAGTGATTCTCTTGCTCCCTTCGCTCTGATTATTGCACGATATATTATACTAATGTAGTTCATGTCATTAAGTGTGTTATTCGTATACGTTCAAAGGTCATTTTTTGATTATACAGCATAAAGGTCAGCATATTGTATGCAGTTTCTAGACACTAAAAATCTTTGAGTATCCTATCTCTTAATAATATGGTATACATAAAATTCCGGAATTATTCTAGTTCTCGAATTTGGTGTTGACTATAAAAAAACAACAATATGTAGCTTTTTTTGGCCCTCTAAAAACCTTGTTTTCCGGTGTTTTTTTGGGTCTGTAGTCATTATTTCAGAAATTTCAATTTTCAAACCCATGTTTTTGACATTCTTTCGTATAAACTTCCAGAATTTTTGTTCGAAATGACTTCGAACTTGAAATATGCATATATGAGTCCATTAGCTAAAAAAGTACAAAAGGACTTTTTGTCGATTTTATTGAGTTTGGTGGGGTCAGCGTTGAAATCCATTTCCTCAAATCTCACTTTTATTTGAGATTTTTGAAACATTGATAAATTGATGATAATTTTCTCTTATCTGTCTTAGCACGACGAGTATAATGGTATAAATTTTTCAGTGCATATGATTTTAAAGTCGGTGGTGTATGATGCGCACCCTTTATACTTATAATATGGATTACTTTTTCTAATGCACGACTGACTCTAGGATATATTCACTCAGGTGAATCGTACGTGCACAATGGAGAATGTATAATAGTTCGGAAATTTTTTTATAATAAATTTTTTTGAAATGTATATACATAAATAAATATATTTATATTTAATAGTTAAAAATATACGGTAAGCAAATTTGTACAGATCCTGTAAAAATTTGAATGTGGTTGATTCGGAGTTATAGATTAGGAATAACAAAATATTTATACTTAATACCTAACAACTATTTTCAAAATATTTTAGATAACGTACGGAAAAAGTGGAAATATTAAGATATTTTTTTTACCTTCAAATATATTCTCGATTGACACATCAAATTTTCAGAGGCTTGTTTAGCTTTTGAGAGCTCTCGAGATTAACATCATTATATACTTTAACTTATGATAATATTTATTTTGTATATTACTCTCAAAAAGAAATATTTTTAAATAAAATTTAACCTCCCAATATTTTTTTTTGAAATAATTGTTATCATAAAAAACAAATTTCCAATTAATTATTACTAAATGCCACTATACAAAAGAATAATATATTTAAAAGTAAAATAAATGTGATGATTTCTCACCAGACTCTATAAGCCCTGAAAAATTTCATCCACTTCACCCAAAACGAGAGAGAAAGAATTTATCTCAATTTGTGATCTAGATGCATCACAAGGGGTTCTACTGGGAAAATAGTACATTATACGCTTCATCCATTTGAACAAAGATTATGTTACTTCTGTTACTTTTTTTAGAGGCTAATGCGGTATCCAGAGGGTGAATACTGAGTGTGTAAACATTATTTCAAGTTTTGAAGCAATTTCCGGAAAAAAACATCTGGAAGTTATATTCGAAGAATGTCAAAACATGGTTTTGAAAATGGAAAATTTCTTGAGATAATGAATACTAAAAGAACCTACAAATAAATAATACCGGAAACAACGTTTCCTATGAATGCGCGAAAAAAAAACATACATTTTCTCCCGGCTTAAATACTATAGTCCAAAATACATTCTGAATATTTCCCGCAATTTTTATGTCCTTTTTAGGTGGGGTGTGTGTGTATAATGGGTGAGGGTCAGCCCAGCCTAAAATACTGCGGATCTATAGCCGTGCTTATAAAAACATTAACTGTCTCGCGATCCTGAGAGATTGTAACTCAGTTCACCAGAGCCTCAGTTATTCGTTTGAACTGGTGCTACTAATATTTAAATTAAACATTATTTTTTCTTTATATATTTTTTACTTAATACTTTTTAATTGTAAATTTTTTAAAATTGTATGTGAAGATATTAAGTAGCATAAAAAGTCCAGAGTGCGGCCTGATCATATAATCATTTTTTATTTACTACTTTAATGCTCTGTAGTTCGGACCAATTGGTGTATTATAAAACTATTGCTGGATCTTACAGGGACGCTTACCCAGTAAAATCACGTAAAGGGTTGCTCAATAGACCGGTGTTAGGCCTAGGCATACAAAGGTATATTCTCACGTACTGAGCTATTTTGTTTTATCAGCTTATTCTGCTCCTTAACTCAATATGTTGTTACTGCCCATTCTCCAAATCTCTCTATAATATATTTATTAACTATATAATTAGGTATATTACAATAACTAGGTAAACTATATAACAATAGATTGGTGTTTTACCTTAAGCAACTAAAGGGAATTTAGTAGCTTTTGTTTTACTGCTAGTTTAACTGCTTTATACTCATAATGTTTTATTACATGCTTTAATTAAACTCATAATTATTTATTTTAAACATTACATTACACTTTGAGAAGCATGTTAAATCTCACGAATAAAATCAATATGAAAGGTATATGTTACATAGCAACAAGGGATTAGTTATATGCTTTGATTTAAAGTACTTTTTCTTACTTTTTACTTTTATAGTACTCATTTGTTTTTACTTCATTAGTAAACTCATTATTTTATATTTATTATCATTACCGTCAAGCGGCAAATTCAGGAAAATCAATAAAAATATTTCTCGCCACAGGAAAAAGTAAGGGGAATTTAATTAGTGATATGCTTTTGTTTTTACATGTTCTTTTACTGCTTTAACTCATTATGTTTTACTGCTTTAAAATTATTGACATTTATATTACATATTACTAATACCTTATATAAGCAGTAATATCAGTAAACTTTCAATAAAGCGTGTTCCTATAAGCAACAGGAGGGTTTATTAGTAATGCTTTTTATTTTAACTGCTTTTACAGTCTTTTAAATCATATGTTTTAACTGCTGTATTAACTCTATATAGTGCTTATACTGTCATATTAACTCATAAAATATATTATTAAACATTATGTTTTATATTATTTTGTTTAATAATCGTATTTTATTATATTATTTTATTATTTAGATTATTATTTATTAATTAATTTTTTATTATTTATTTTTTATTATTTATTATTTTATTTTTTATTTTTAATTATTTTATTTTTTATATTTGATTATTATTTTATTACTTTTATTTTTTTTATTAGTTATTTTTAATTAATATAACATAGCGATTAACTATACTTTCAGGTTAAGAAGCAATGTATTAATTATATTTCCCCTACAACACACACATCACAAACACTACCACCACATATGGACACTTTATTTCGCCCTATAACACTTTACACATAAGATCTACTTTATACATCTATAACACTTCCTTATCGCACACCTGTTTAAAACATATCAAATAAGTTCCTTTGTATGATTTCTACTTCTATTGATTAATTATATTATAAACATTTTAATTAGATTTTAATAATTTCTCTCATCCTTTATTATATTACTCATTTCATAAATGAAAATCCAAAAATTAATTTCAAAGTTTCTTAAAACTGATCTATAATAAAATATTCAATTATAAATTTCTAAATAAGTCTAGAAATATTTATTATATAATGTTTAAATACTTTATTTTTGTTTATATAAATTTTAAAGAAATCTAAGTTTAAAAATATATATTATTTTACAAAAATTTTTATATTATGAAATTTTATTACAAACATATTATTTACGTACCTTAAATGCTAAATAAATCTAAGTAAAATCAGTAAAAGGTGACAAGACCCTCTAGCACCCGTTCAGACATACCAATAGCAATATTGCCCTATACGTTTTGTTTAATTTGAATACTTTCATACTTGAGGAGTATCTATCTATCTTTAAACTCCCATATGCTATAAAGTGATAGAATAAATTTAAACCAATATAAGTTCTTACTCTTAGTTTAACATAATCATGTAATTTTATTAAACATAATGCTAAGGTTTTTTAATTTTAAAAATTAACATTAGTTCTACTTTATACATTTATATATTATATCGTGCTCAATAGTAGTGATTAAAATATTTCTCATAAAGTTTTTTAAATAAATTTTCTGATAATTTTTACTTTATTATATATATTCTGATATACTAGTATCAATTGACAACTTCTCAAACGAGAGAAATCGCATAACAACGCGCACAACCTTACAGATTTATACAGAAATAGACCTACTTATTCGGTATAAAATGTAATTTGAAATTATAACTACTTTAGGACCTTAAATATAGTAGATAATCACTTTTTGTATACCTCCGGGGCGATTTAGACCCCTAAGAGATACCAGGTCATAATAATATTTCGAGACCTCTTAGTGATATAGAGCTGCTGTTTATTAGTTAAAATGTTTGGGTTGCTTGTTGTTATAACTACGTATATGCCTAAAATTTTAGGACATAAATTTAAGCACATAAGCCCTTATTTGTACCGGAGCTTGATTTAAGACCTAATAACCAGGTCAAAAGTAATTCTCAGTAATAATAGAACAAAGAAATTCTAATTATAGTTTTATTATATTTTATTGGTTATTGTCAAGCGTTGAGAGACATGCTCTGTGATATACGATGTATGAGATGCCTTTGACAGCACTGTAAGAAGGAGAATGTGGCTTTACCTTTCTGTGTGAGGGGATGCTCTCGCAAAGTAAATTCCTTGGTATCTACATTAATATTACCTTGCGTCTGGCATTGGTGATTGGATCTCAGTAGTAATATTTTATAGCCTCCTTTTTTGTTGGTTTAAACGTAGAAACGCTTAACATCGTGTTTTGTTTCACTATCCGTAAAGCCTTTTTACCATTGAGACATTAGGACATGAGAAAAAATTAGCTTTAGTTCTGTAAACGTTATGTATTTTATTGTATTGCAGAAGTGTGTTTTATTATTCTTTTAGACACCAAACTCATTAAAACATCTCAAGTCGTTCTTAGCTGTTTAACGTGTTGCACAAGTTATAGAAAAGGCGTGATTTTGTATTAGAAAGTGCTTGTATTGTTCTCACCTTTAAGTGCCTTATTATCGCATAGTACTAATAATAAATACATTACATTGAGGGTTAATAAATTTATTAATATATTCACATAAGAGGAGGAAACTCAGACTAATAATTAACCTTCACAGATTTATAGAGGTAAGATTCACGTTTTGAAGGCAAAACGCAATGAGCTGCCTCGTCAATAGCGCAGACCCGCGCAAAAAGGGAAAAGAAAAGAAGAAGATAATGAAGTAAAATATAGGGATGCAGGGGAACGAGGACCGGCGATGAACCTGCCTGAGACGTAAATTTTGAGCTTAGCACTCTTTGCGTTCTTCTTTTGAGAATATGGAGTCTGTTATGTTATTGTTGCGAGACCAGCCTGGATAAGCGAGCGAGTATATCCCTGACCGAGGGTGACTATGTGAAATCTTTTGGACGCAGCCCCAGTACCAATACAGAGGTATAGACGGAAAGTTTATAAAATATTAGTTTGTTTGTTACTTTGTTTATTTGTTAGATTATATATAGTATATAAAATAAAACATATCGCTTCTCAATAACGGAAATTTAGTTTGTATTTAACAGTCTCATGTAGAAGTTATATCAGTGTTTACGTAACAAAACCAGTGAGGGATATATTCTCGTCTTTTTCTATCAGCGTCTACCGAATGTGTGCCACTTTTACAACAGCCCCTTAGCGATTATATAAACAGACAAGGTATGAAATTGACACTCTTCGAATGTATATGATTGAAGGATAGTTAAATAATTAATGATACCCAATACTGGAAAGTCCCATAAAAAGAGAAATGATTCGGTTTGTACAAGGAGGGAAGTATTATATGCATTGTTACACAGCATTAGATGTATATTAACTAAATATAGTTTTAATAAAAAAGTTATACTATGTATAAATATTTATAGAAAAACAACCTTCGAATAAATGAAGATATATAGACAAGTAGAGAGAGTATTTATAAAATTCGTCCACTACTCTCTTTCTCTCCTTTA
>JABUQX010049591.1:20000-37899 GCA_015478945.1 Trachelipus rathkii | reverse complement strand
CTTGAAGAGAACCTAACATCCGTCCAGCAATATTCGTATCAAACAAAAGACTTCTTCCCAACAAACAACCCACCTAACTAGATTTGACCTTTGACACACACATATGACATTTACCCCTCACATCAATAATATCACTTCAAGAGCCACACAAATTAAATGCACTGAAAACACTAACTGGAATAAACTTTCATAATAGTAAACAAGCAATACATCCACTCCTTCCGAAATTATGTATCACCTGCCTGGGCACCCACAATATCTTAATCCAATATTCAGAAATTGGAAAATGTGTAAAATAAAGCTTTAAGGATAAAAGGCTGCCTTTCCTTCTCACCTATCCATCATCTAACAAACAAAAATTCTACCTTTAAAAGCCCATCTTGACATGATAAGCTGTCAATTTTACAGTAAATCACCTAATATATCACCCCCTGCATCAAACATTACAACAAGCCTTAGCACCTAGAAGGAAAAAAATCACACTAGCATTATACTGTTCTAACATATACAATACACTTCCCACACCACCTTCAGATACTCCCATTACTAAAACACATTCACACACAATTAACTCTTAAGAATGATCATTCATGCATATCCAAATAGCACCATACTTCAAACACATTTCATCCAAAAAAATCTGCTGCAGAACAAACTTTGGACTGTCAAACCTGCGTAATTTGCTGTCCTGTCTCCACTCTGTGCACCATAACTCCTTTCAGAAATACAAATTTAAAATCAATAAAGCACCCTATCCTCCATTGTCAAAGATATTTTTCCCAGACTAACAACGACACAGGAGGTCTCTTGCTAAAGTGCCATGACTTAACTAACATCAGACACAACTTCAACACTCCTTTTCTAACAGATCTATAGGCCTGCCCTGCTATGGTGGCACAATATCTCGAGGTAGCCCATTTCTCATAGGAGGTGAGCAGGGGGCAACAAAGTAATATATATATATGTATATATATATATATATATATATATATATATATATTTATAATAACTATTATATATATATTCATAAATATATATATATTACTAGTATATATATATATATATATATATATATATAATATATATATTATATATATATATAACCCTATATATCATATATATACATATATATATATATATATATATATATATATTTATATAATATATATATATATATATATATATATAGTATTATAATATTAATACTATATATATATATATATATATATATGATATTCTTATAATATATAATATATATATATACTATATATAAATATATATATAATTATTGTATATTATATGGATATATATATATATTATATATATATTAAACAATATATATATATGATATATACTATATATATATATATACTATATATATATATATATATACTATATTATATATATATACATTTCAAATATATATTATATATATATAACGATAGTGAAGCGTGTGTAGGAATAAATAAGAGTTGAAAGTGATTGGTTTAATACTTAATAGCAGAATGAGGCAGGGATGTGTTATGTCTGCTTTGGTTATTTAATTTGTATATGGATGGGGGGTTATAAAAGAATTAAGAGGTTAGGGGTGGCAGGGGAGGTGTTAGAATGATTGGAGAATGGGACAAGTCAGAGTGGGCGGTGGTCCAGCTTGTTGTATGAATAGGGATGACTTTCGTGATTGAAGAAATAGGTCTGAAGAGAGTGTGGAGGGATTGGAGAGGGGGTGGCAGGGTGTTTGTAAGGAGGGTTTTTGAAAGTGAATGATTTAAGGGAGTGAAGGTTATGGTATTGAGTGAGGAAAGTCCGTGGTGTGAAGTCATGTTTAAATGCAGTGAGCAAACTGGAACAAAGTATCTGGGTTTAAATATTTCAATATATATATGTTTGGCGTGAAAAGGACGGATGATGCAGAGTGTATTAGAAAAGTTGTAAATGGTAGGCAGGGGGCGGCTGGTGCAATTAATCTTCTAGGCTGCGCACCTGTGACATGCGGCTGACTAGATCTTGAGTGTGCGGAGGTTTTTGCATCAGAGGCTGGTATGTTTCTACCCTCGCGCCGTTACAACGATATATCGAGTAGTGAAAACATGCGCACACTTGCGCATATATGGGCATAAGATGGACTAACTCAGAGTCTCAAGCCGGACCTATAATGATGGTTCCAGATCTTACAATGTTTATGAGGCGGGGATATAGGTGTCGGAGTATAAACTGATTAAAATCGAGGCAAGCCAATGAAACACGCGCTCCCTCTCGGGAACACGTCATGGATGTTGGTGTGAAGAAAAACGTAGAATGAGAGACATCCAACAGACAGCAAGTTACATCTGAGAAATGCGTGTCTTGGCATTAATGGAAGCAATGAATGATATTCGGTGCTGATTAAGCAGATATATTTGGTGATCTGTGCTGGGGAAAATCGATTGGTTGGGGAGGACCAAAGAAAAAGGTGGATTGAGTTTGTAAAGGAGCGTTTGAAGAAAAGGAATGTGAGTTTGGTTAGGCGAGAAAAGGTGCCATAACAGAAATGAATGGCTGTGTTTTTTTTTGAGGGTATTGGTTGTGTGCTCATTGCCCAGGAAGTGAACCCCACATTGATGAGATTACACAGGTGTGGGTTCATCACGTCTCATGAGAACCCTTAGGGTGATTTTTATGATTGTGCGGACAAGTCTACAAGTGTTTATAAAGGGACAATAAAGGGAGTTCTTACCTTTCGACCCTTGCATCATGTTCTACTACTTTCTTCCTGTGTATGTGATAGGCACCCTTCACCTTCCAATCGGGGATAGGAGGTAGATGAGGAAGAATATATATATAGATATATATATATATATATAATATATATATATATATATATATATATATATATAATCTATATATATATACAGGGCGGGGGGGGGGGGGCGGGCGGGGGCGGGGGGGATTTCCAAAATTTTACATTTTTCAAAATTTTGCACCCAACTAAGCAGTCTGGCAGTTTTTTTCACCCACGCCACCCATCCCCGCGCCCCCAACCGCCGAAGATTTTTTAGCAAACCGCATCACGGCCGTCCCGCCCATCATATATACGGTATTATATACTAATATATATACCTATTATATACCCCATACATTAATTTATATATCAAATAATCCATAACCCAAACCTACTAATATATATATATATATATATATTATATTATATATATATATTATTAGTATATATATATATTATTATATATATTATATATATATAATTATATATATATATATTATATATATATATATAATATATATTATATACTATATACTTTCTTGCTATTATTTATATATATATTATATTAGGTAATATACTATATTATATATATAATATTATATATATTTATATATATATATATCTAATATAGATATATATATAGTATTATAGTATATATATATATTTATATTTAATATATCGTATATTACACACACTTCTTGCCCTGGCCCACCTCAATTAGAGGGCCACACTGCTTCCAAAGCCGGGCCACCGCTCTTGGGTGGTTCCACAGGTCGAGAAGGGAAGATATAGAGAAGTCGGCACGGCGCGGGGGGCGTCGAGAGCAGTGCACCCCAGAAGGAGGTGCTCCCAATTGCCTTCCTGGGAGATTGTGACATCTGAGTGCCAGTTAGGGGACGGTAAAACATTGTCTAGTTTTGAATCCTATATTTATATTGTAAAGTTTTGGGTGGTGACTTCCTCGCTCCTGAGCGAGGTCAATTTTGGACCTCTTCATAGACAGTGTTTCTTCTATATGGGAAATTTTTGGGGAGGGGGAGGTTAGTAAATTGTTATTGGGGCGGTTTTTTAGGTATGTGTTGGTTGGTTAGTTTTGTATGGATATGTGTAAGCCATGACCTATTGGGAGGGGGGGGAATAATGTTGTAGATGTTGTTATAGAATTTAGCTGGTGAGGAGGGTGGGATTTTATTATACCATATATATATATATTATATTATATATATATATATATATATTATATATATTAATCTTTTTTTATATTATATATATATTTATATACTAATATATATATATATATATATATATATATATACAGGTCATATATATATTATATATACTATATATTATATATTACTATATATATATATATATATATATATTTATATTATATATATATATTATATATATATATATATATTATATATATATATATTATATATTTATTTTTTATAGTTCTTCGACATGAAGGAGAGAGCAATACCTTAAAATCTGAGGCAGAGGTGGACTCCAAATCATCTCTAAAGTCTAACAAATCTCACAGCTTTTTGGATATGTCCTATGTTGAAACCAAATCGGAGAATGAAGATAATTTACCTTCCCCCTTGAACCGCCTAGTTTCTGAGAGTGAATTTGTTGAAAGTGTTAATTATAAGTCAGTACTAAATAGAGAGTGCAATACAAAAGATATTACTAGGGTAAGCAATAGACACTCTGATAACATATCTACTCAGGAATGTGATATTTTGTCTGGAGCAGAAGAAATGGATTCTTTCAATGTAATGAAGATGACTGTAAAAACAGAAACAATTGACGATTCTTTTCTAGGAAATCATACTACCGCAACTTGCTCCCTCCCTTCTCGTCTGCCCCCACCAGTTCCACCAGAACCTCAGCACCTACTGCCTCCCCCTTCCCCGCATGCAGGACCACCTCCAAGCATAGGTCCACCCACACCAACAATAGGAACAGTACCAAACATTGGGCCTCCTACTCCAGGAAGAGGTCCACCAACTCCAGGAAGAGGTCCACCAACTCCAGGAAGAGGTCCACCAACTCCAGTCATGGGGCCATCAACTCCTGGAGTAGGCCCGCCAACACCAGGAGTAGGTCCTCCAACGCCAGGAATGAGGCCACCAACACCAGGAATGGGGCCACCAACACCAGGAATGGGGCCTCCAACACCAGGGATGGGACCACCAACACCAGGGATGGGGCCTCCAACTCCAGGAATGGGACCACATACACCAGGTATTGGTCCTCCAACACCAGGGCTAAGAACTCCCACTCCAGGGATGAGTCCTCTTACTCCAGTTATGGGAACTTCAAACTCAGTAGGACCATTAACTCCAGTGGGAGTATTAAATCAAGTCTCCAGTATGGGTCAGCAAACACCAAATCACAGTCAAACTCAAAACATTTGTCCCATGCCTCCGACTTACCTATCTCAGAGTCCAGTTCAAAATTTAGGAACTCAGAGTCAAAACCTAGGTCAAATGCAAGGCGTAACTCCTATAACGATGTCACACATTCATCTTTCATCGAGTCAGCAGGACCAGACAGTCTCAAACATGGGAACACAACAAGCACAAGGAATATCACCTCTAGCCCCAAATTTAGGTCAGCAGATGTCACTAATAGGAAGTCAAACAGTAGGGATAGATTCTCTGTCCCCAAACTTCGGAGGTCCAAACAGTCAAGGGATGGTTTCAGAGCACATGAATCCTGTCAACATAACTTGCGGTCAAGGACAATCATTAGCACCACTATCACAAGAAGAAATACAAGGATCAGGAAGGATAAGTGTACTTCAGAGTCAGTCAAGTGCAGAAGAAGAAGTAAATAGAATCTCTGCTATGCTTATGAAAGAAGCAGAAGAGTTATCAAGTCAAGGCAATAATAGCTTAAGGGATAGTGGAAGCAATAACTTGCATTCCATTGTTGCTAACCATGATATTGTAGAGGCCCATGGTCTAGCAGCTGGAAGCATACGGCAAGGTTCTAGTTTAAATAGTCATATGACAGTTGGACCTTTTACTCCATCCAGTAGTACAAAAGTACCTTTAACTTCATCAAATCTTATTCAAGTAAATTCCCAAAGTGTCAGTACTTCACAGCCAGGTTCTGTTGCCATTCCAATGAGTAGCATTTCTATGGCAACTTTAAAGCAAATTCAAGCAGATTTACTAGCTACTGTTAGTGAATCCGATCTTAATGCAGTTTTAAATGCAACTCCAGATACTCCAGTGCTTCCCAATAATTCTCATTGTTACGCAAGTGTGAATAATAATACTAATAATAATAATAATAATTATATGGAACGAGGTCCTGGCTCTATTAAACACTTTGATCCTTCTCATCTAAATTCTAGTAATGAAATGATTTCTATGCCTGTAATGCAACAACTGGGCAATGAAATGCTTGTAGATACAGATAGATCACTTAATGTATATACAACGTCTGCATCAGTTATTGCAGATCAATATGGTAGCTCGCATGAACATTCATTACATATAAGGGAGAATGAAAAAGCATCACAAAGTGATGAACTTACAAGAGCAGTTAACTCTATTACTAATATATGTCATGAAGGAAGCAATAGCAATAGCAGTACACAAGCTCCAGCAGAATCTCAGTTAAGTTTGGTAAGCTTGCTACAACAGCCTCCTTTGTCAGACAATTCTAATTTACAGTCAAATACTAGAACATCATTGAATATAAATCAAGTTTCTGCACCATCTTCTCAAGGAATCACATTTGTAATTGGTGGAAGTCATGATAATACTACCGCACCTATATCTTTAGCTTCTTTAGCAAATTCTCTAAAGAAGAATTCTGTTTCAACTATTAATTCTAATCTTATAACTCAGTTGACTAATTCGAATACAGGCTCAGTTCAAGGAATATCTATTTCATCCCATGACCAATTGCAAAACAGTCAAGATCATTATGTGTGCCAGACTCAACAGTCAACTGTCAATCAGTCTCAAAAAGTGCAAACTTCAAATCTTCCCCAACATGCTTCAGTATTTACTAGAACTAGTATTCAACCTCAGCAGCATTATGCTTCCCAGATTGTAACCCAAGTTGCTCAGTCACAAAATCAGTTTATAACAAGCCAATCTGTTTCTCAACAACAGCAAACACAACAGCAGCAGCAGCAGCAGCAGCAACAACAGCAGCAGCAGCAGCAACAACAGCAGCAACAGCATCAGCAACAACAACATCAGCAACAACAACAACAACATCAACAACAACAACAACAACAACAACAACATCAGCAACAACAACAACAACATCAGCAACATCAACAACAACAGCAACAACAACAACAACAACAGCAACAGCAACAAAATAGCCATATACAGTTAGTACAGTCACATCAGCAAACAAATCAAGTTGCACAAGTTTCTGTGGCTCCTCCGACTCCTTCCCCAAAGAAATCTAGTAAGAAGAAGAAGCCAGGAGAAAGGAAGCTTCTTCCATTAAAGGATAGAGAATATGATGCAGAAATTCATTGTGGTGTTCTTATAATAGACACTGGAAAACCTTGCACTCGATCCTTGACATGCAAAACTCATTCTCTTACCCTCAGAAGAGCAGTTCATGGAAGGTCCAAGAAATTTGATGAACTTTTAATTGAGCATAAAGCTGCGAAAGAAGCCCAGATGAAAGCGTCAAAACCCCCAGAAGCAGCTGCCAATATGATTCAAGTATGTTTTATTTTTTTATTTTTTTTTTATTTTTATTTTTTTTTAATAACATTCTATCCTTGAGTTATTCTGTTATACCTTCGTCTTTACCACATTATAAGATTTTTTTTGTTCTTTAAAATGTTACTGAATGCTTAAAGCCTTCTAATGATGTTTATGCTGTTTTTCTTATGTATCAAGAATGTGTGAAACATATTTTTGTTTAAAATAATAATAAAAGTAATAATAATAATGTGACTTATAAGGATTGGATTGTAAGCATGAATGTGTGTTGTTACATTACAGAGTACCCCTCCAAGAAGCTCTGTGGGCTTGAGCAACACCAGCAGTATCGGGCAGTTGAATGGCCCATCTGCATATGTGGCTTCTAATGTGGGTACCTCTTCTACCTCTTCAACTTCACTCTTTGTGAGAACGTTAGGAGGAGGCACACAAACTACTCATGTTACAGTGCCTCATCCTGATCCATCTCCTAACTCTGCAACTCATTATTATTCCATGGACCCTCCAAGTACTTCTTCCCATTCACAGACCACACCACCTTCTCCTGCTTATTGGACATCCCAACGTCCAGCCCCGCCCCTCAGCCACAGTGATAATTTCTTTGTTGGAGAATCACCTAAACCTCTTGCTGTGAGTTTGTAATTAAAAGCGGAAAATTTTTCATCATATTATAGATTATAATTTTTGAGAAATATTAATGAAATAATCCTTATAAAATACTAGATTTTTTTCTTAGGGATTCCTTTGTTAAAAAAAAAAAATAAATATTTTGACTTCAATAAAATAAATAAAATAAAATAAAAAAAATAAAATAAAAATAAAAGTATTTAAATCCCATTATCCTTAGAATTTTCGTAGCTGATCCAAAATTAATATTAAATATTTGTTATTACTATAATTGTAGGATCTGTCCGTTTAGCTTCTAGTCTTTAATGAATGTAAATTAGTAACAAACGTTACAGATCTTTCATATACTATATATATGCTATTGCTGCTGCTATACATGGCGCTGTTATCACCGTCCAAAGCTTTTAAAAGATGTTATAGTTAACTTTTATGAAAATATAGATAAATCTGCTTATAGACGCCCTCAGTCAGCATTAGCCATGAATTTAGCAGCAAATCGTTACAGATCTATTATATATATATATATATATATATATATATATATATATTAAGGTATATATATATATATATACATAAGGTTATATTGGTTATATAAATATATAAAGTTAAGTTGCTATATATATTAAGTTATATATATATATATATATATATATGTTGCTGATATATTATATGCCAAATATACACAAGAATATAAACTCCAAATTTGTTTATATATATATATACATATATTATTTGTAAAGGTATTATTGTTGGTTATTAAGTTGTTATATATATATATATATATATATATATATATATATATATAGCAAATGAGTAAATCTTGGATTATGCAGTGGATGAAAGGCGACCGCCTCCAGGGGCCCGCGTCTTTCTGGCTTACATGTTAAGATCTTATATCAAATTTAAAAATGTTTGTTTAAAATTTCTTTAGAAAATAAAAGACTATGTCAGTTAAATGCTCCAGCTCTCTTTTGTCGTAAAGGATTTTGTAGCTAGTTCTTATAATTTTTGGTATAATTTTATGGGCAAACTGAATAAAAATCATAATATTGTTAACTTAATTTCTGGATACTGTGCAATATATATACAGCATAAGCAGCAGCAGCAGCGTTGGTTGCTGGGTGTTGCTGGTGCTATGGCTAAGCTGCTGGCTGATGGCATATGTTGCTGGCTGTTGCAGCAAGAAGGCTGCTGCTGCTATATATATATAAGCAGCATACAGCTGGCTGGTTGCTAAGGGTTGCTATATATATATATATAATATATATAGTGGCGGCTCTATCATAGAGTCCGTGGGGCTACGTCCCAAAAAATAATGAAACATGCTTTATGTTCGAAATTTATCTAACAATAACATAGTAAATATATAGCATACATTATGCTGATAATATTAATACCAGTATGCAATGAAATTAGAATGGAACAAATAAGTTAGGAACAGAATTGCAGCCTCACAGCCCAAATAACGTCCAACAATTATAGCCAGAAGAGACTTCGCATAAAATAAATGAAATGTAACAGGTATTACAAGAATTTACTTAGTGGCTGCATTTAATGCAGCCCTAGAAACGAGGCTCTACGAGAAACTTAAATTTGTTTAATTCAGTTTGGGATTTGGGAGTATTTTCTTTTAAAAAGTCATTTTGTATTATATTTCTTCTGAAATTTATTTTATGATTTCGTATTTTTCATATTACTCAATTAAAGTGTTTAAAAAACGTTTATTATTTAAGTGATTTTGATTATGCATTTTCTATTAAGTCATACCGCAGCCTAATAATTATTATTACAGCATTTAAACAGCCTTTTTTAGATTGTGGTTATTATACACCGAAGTCTCTCTCTCTCTCTCTCTCTCTCTCTCTCTCTCTCTCTCTCTCTCTCTCTCTCTCTCTCTCTCTCTCTTTCTCTCTCTCTCTCTCTCTCTCTCTCTCTCTCTCTCTCTCTCTCTCTCTCTCTTTTCGCATCAAATGACTCCGCAGTGCGGATAAATGCCTAAAATTAAAATAAATTGACAGTTTGCTAATAATGTCTTTAATCGAAGGTGATAGTATTTATTCGTATTTTGAGTGTTTGTGCTTATTTTTGTTTTACGAATAATTTTCCCGTAGAGCTTTAATTCAATTTATTCTTAATAAATAAAATTTTATACCATAAATATAATTTTGAACCAAAAAAAAAAAAAAAAAGATTATTTGCTTATGTAGCTAAAATAGTAAACATATGAATATATATATCAAGAATCCTTCTGGTAGTAAGTTATCAATTATATTTCCAAGTTCTTTTATTATGTTTACAATTTTACACAAAGTCCACCCCATAATTATAAAGTAAATCTTTAGCTTACTGTAATAAATATCCTAATATTATATGGCTGGCTGGTTATTGGCTGGTTATTGTTGGCAGTTGGTAGTTGAATATATTATTATACATACATATTATTATATACATATATATAGCTGATAGCGTTGCTGGCTGGTTAGTTGCTGCTGGTTGGTTATATGCTGGTTATATATTGCTGGTTATGTTATATATTATTGTTGTTATATATTATTGCTGGTTATAAGGTTACTGGCTGGTTATTGGTGCTAGTTGGCTGGCAAGTTGTTGCTGTTACATGGCTGGCTGGTTATTGGCTATTACATAGTTAGTTGAAGCAGCATAGTAGCTATACAGCAGTTGGTTGCTATTGCTGTTACTGGCTACATGTACAGCACGCTGTTGTTGTTAGCTACTATGATGCTGGCATATTACATATACTGGCTGCTGGCTACAGTTGGCTGGCTGGTTGTTGGCTGGCTAGTGCTGGCTGCTGGTTGCCAGCTGGCTGGCTGCCATAGGCAGCTATACAAGAAGAAGATGCTGGTTGTTGGCTGCTGCCATACATACATAGCCACATGGGTTGGCTGGCTAATATTATGGTTACTGGTTGGCTATTATTACATATGCTATATTACATACAAGCCTCAAACATGCCTCCGAAAGCGAGCTGTACTGAGAATTTTGTCATTCCTGGTCAGTAAGCTTATGTGTACCTTTATATATGTAAGCCACCCTTCAAAATCCAACCGTGCTCATAGAGGTGAATGGTGTATTTATTGTTTGTGAAATACCAAGCAGCCTAGTACTGCTCAGGTCTGGAGTAAGACCTGGCCACCTACTCAAGCTTTGACTTGAAACTTCTTAGTATTCTAAATTTACTTATTTCACTTAGAAAATATTTGAACATTTAGAAGAGCAACATGAATTCTTTGTTAAAAAAAATCTAAGAAATAATCTGCGGTGATTGATTAAGCTGTAGCAAATTGCTTTGATCTAATAGATTTTCCAAAAAGTGATTAGAAATTGTTGAAAGAATTCTCCTCTTATGGAGGAAAATTGAATTCTTCAACGAAATTAGATAGAGCTGATATGAAAAAAATATATATTTTTCTTTAGCAATATTGAGGAAACTAAGTGATGGCAGATATGACTATATAAAAGTTAATAATTATGATTGTGAACAACCCTAATTTGATATATTTTAGAGAATTTAATGAAAAAACTGAAGAAAATAACTAGTTAGATTTTAGGTCCCTAAAAAGAATAGCTGAAGTTAGAGATATCTTTCTCGCATCTCCAATTGAGGTATAGGTATTATAGGCCTATAAAAATATTGAATGTGACCTATTCTCTCCTTAGATTTAGCGTCTTCCTACTCAGACATAAATTGATTACATCCCCTCCTTCAAGGATTCTGCCCGTGAGCGGTGATGTTAACTGTAATATAAATATATAAATATATGAATATATATATTTATATATACATATTAAGCATATATATATAAATTATTATCGTTATTATTGTTGCTATTATTATTGGTAATATATATATATGCATATATGCATACATATATATATAATACGCCATTGCTATACGTCACTGGCTGGGCTGGCTGGCTGGCTAGTTGCTGGAAGGCTGCTGGCTGCTGTTGCGCAGCTACTGGTTGCTGCTGCTGGCTGCTGGTTGGCTGGTGCTATTGTTGGTTGTTATTATTGGCTGCTGGCATACTATACTATATGCTGATATTATATATACATATATATATATATATACATGGCATGCAATTATTATTATTATTATTATTATTATTATTATTATTATTATTATTATTATTATTATTATTATTATTATTATTATTATTATTATTATTATTATTATTACTAACATTATTATTATTATTATTATTATTATTATTATTATTATTATTATTATTATTGTTATTATTATTATTATCATATTTATATATATATATATATATATATATATATATATATATATATATATATATAGTATAGTTAATATATATAGATATATTTATATATTTTTATATATATATATATATATATATATATATATATATATACAGATAGATACTGATAACAAAGTAATCCCCGAATACTTCATTGCGAGGGCTAAGCAAAAGCTATTTCCTGGAAATGGCCTGACCGCCTACATCAACGCAGTTAACACGTGTGCTAAAAATACAACATCGTCTTGTGAGGTACTGGTTTTAGTATTAAGTCTAACACATTAATTAGGTATATGTGTTATTTGTAATGAGTAGTTTTCCGTTATAGGGCCCGTGGGAGAAAATTCAATTATTTTGAATGTCAAAATATTTATGTTGTTTTAAATATATTTAGCAGTCATCTCTCGAGGAGAGGAATGTGAGTTTGGCAGAGGTGAGAAGAAAGGTGCATAATAGGAGTGAATGGCGGTGTTTTGTGAGGGGTTATGGTTGTGGCCCACCTGGGTCAAGGGATGAACCCTACATTGACGAGATGCCATAGTAAGTCGCGGTCCCGTGAAGCTCTTGGGTGGATTTTTCTGACTGCGACTTCTCACTAAAAGGTATAAAATGGGCGGTAAGGCTGTGCTTTCTTTTTGGCTTACGTCATATTCTTCTACTACTTTTCTGTTTCCAGTGCATGCTACGCACCTTACCCTAGTCTTGGGGGGAGAAAGTGGGTGATGATGATATTCAAATCTGAAGGTAAAAGAGTTAATCTGCTGTCATCAACTTTGTATTGAATGTCTTGAGAAATTTGATATCAAATGCTCTTGTATATATTATTTGTTAAGAAACAACAATGCAAACTAGATAAACAGACACAATATTTCAAATGAATGACAATGTTTAATAATGGAAAAATTCATTTAAATTTTAGAACATATTATTTAGACACTTTTCTCTTGAATTTTATTTTGATTTATTACTATTTTAATTTTAAAAGGATGCCATTTTAGACTATTACATTGTGTCTATCAAGGGTAAAGATGTTAGCCCAACTCTCTAGAGTGGCATAAAATGCCCAACTGAAATCCACCAAAGCCCGCTCTTCTATTTAATAGGTATTGCCCCTCTCCTTCGCTAGTAAAGCCTTACCTCGTAACAATATTGACTCTCCATTGACCTATATAGGCATCATTCTCAGTATAAACACATAGTTTTCTCCTCAATTATGGTGTTTAAATTTACCGTACCTCTGTCAACATAAATATACTAGTGATGGACATGACATCCGCATCCGCATCCGCATTTGCGGAACATCCGCACCTAAATTGACATCCGCATCCGCATCCGCATCCGCATCCGCATCCTCACTTAACGGCACATCCGCATCCGCATCCGCATCCTCTTTTGAAAAATGAGGATGTTGCGGATGTTTTCTACATTTGATTAAATGCATATAAAATAAATATTATTTGTCATCTTTATCATGGGAGTTTATGGAAATAATTGTAATTTTGAATTTCGATTTCTGTATATATATATATATATATATATATATATATATATATATATATTAACGTTTTGTGTGTGGGTAAAAAAAAATGTATAATGAGTTGCTAAGTTAAGGTTATAAGGTTGTTGTTAGTTATATATATATATATATATATATATTATATATATAATCTAGAGCCGTGTACGTGGAAGCAAGAAATGAAGCGGGAGAGTGAAGAGGAGGGCAAAGGAGGAGGTGGCTTAGAAGCTAGCAAAGGAACTGATGGATGATATGAAGGAAAGCAAGAAGAAGATTTTTAGATTGGCAAGAACGTATAGAGGAGCGAAGAGGAGAGTATGTAATATCAAAGACAAAAATGGAGAAACATTGGTAAGCCCGGAGGAAAAAAACAAAAGGTGGATAGAGTACTTTGATGAGTTGTTGAATGTGGAAGTGCAGTCGGAAGAGGAAGGGGAGAGAGAGAGGAGGAGGAGAGAAACGTGGAGGGAGAAGAGGAGGAGGTAATAACGGAGGAGGAATTTGAGGAGGCGTTAAGGAAAATGAAGAGCGGAAAATCTCCTGGTGAGGATGGGATAAATATTGAGTTGCTGAGGGAGGGAGGAGAGGGGCTGAGCCTTGATGCTGAGATTTCTGAACAGGTGTTGGGTGGAGAGTAGAGTGCCGGAAGGTTGGGGAAGGTTGGGGAAGGTCAATAATAGTTCCCATTTATAAAGGTAAGGGGGACGCAGAAAATTGTAAAAATTATAGAGGAATCTCACTAATGGATCACATGGCGAAGTTATATGAAAGAATATTAGAAAGAAAATTAAGATCAAAAATAGAGCCAAGATTGGGTGAAGAGCAGTATGGGTACAGAGGTGGTAGAAGTACTACAGATTTAATGTATGCATTAAGAATGATACAGTAAAAGACATGGGAATACAATAAGAAGGCATATATCGCCTTCATAGACTTGAAGAAAGCATTTGATTCTGTACCCAGAGAGAAGCTGTGGAGAGTTCCGGAGAGGGATTATGAAGTTGGAGGCAGACTGATAAAGGCAGTAAGAAGTACATATGTGAATAGCATAAGTAAGGTAAGAACAGGATATAAAAACGAGGAATGGTTTGAGGTAAAACTGGAGTAAGGCAGGGTAGTGTGCTGTCGCCGATACTGTTTAAAACGTGTTTGGACACAGTCATAAGAGGTGTAAAAGAGAGTTTAGAAGAGATTGAAGGAGACATCATATTATATGCAGATGATTTGGCGTGTTTTAGTGGAGATGATGAGAGGTTGAAGCAAATGGTGCTGTGTTTCGCAGAAAAGTTGAGAGAAACAGGATTGAATATGAATGTGGAGAAAACAGAAATAATGGTAGTAAGCAGGGAGGAGGGAGGAGGAGTTGATAGTGGAGGTAGACGGTAGAGAGATTAAAAATGTGGATAGATATAAATATCTAGGAAGCACTTGGAAGAGAAGGGGGGTGTGCAAAGGAAATTACGAGTAGGATT
The DNA here is from genome assembly GCA_015478945.1 of Trachelipus rathkii. NCBI lineage: Eukaryota > Metazoa > Arthropoda > Malacostraca > Isopoda > Trachelipodidae > Trachelipus > Trachelipus rathkii. The sequence continues at coordinate 22,516 of JABUQX010049591.1, read as the reverse complement.
GAGCAGTATGGCAGGACTGTAAGAGCAGTATACCCCATCTTGAAAGATAAATATATGAAAAAAGAGGTGAAGAGAGCAATATACGAGGGAGTGTTGACGCCGATACTGTTGTATGGGGCGGAGACATGGAGCATGACAGGGAGAGAGGAGAGTAGAATTCAGACAGCGGAGATGAATGTGTTGAGGACAGTGATTGGAAAGACGAGAAGAGAGAGTGAGAAACGAGACAGTGAGGGAGAGCGTGGGTGTGAAACCCATGATGAATAAAGTGGACGCAGCCAGACTAAGATGGTGGGGACACCTGGAGAGGATGCAGGGAGAGAGAGAGTTGCCAGCAGGAGGTGGAGGTGGAGACCGGAGGGAGTGAGACCGAGGGGAAGACCGTGGAAGAGGTGGAGAGACACAGTAGAGGATTCATTGAGGAAACACCAGATGCCTGCAATGGATGAGCTGATGGTGGATGGGATCGTGATGGATAGAACAAGATGGAAGAGGAGGTTGGCCCCACTGACAGGCTCGTAAGCCTGACTGGGAGAGAATGTAAGATGTAGGATATATATATAGCAGCAGCAGTTAGATATATATATTATTAGTTAGTTATATATATATATATTAAGGATGAGTATATATATATTATTGGTTAGTTAAGTTATAGTATATACATATATATATATATATATATATATATATATATATAGTCTATTATATGTGGTTGACTCCAGGAGTGAAAATCAATAATTAATATATCGTTATTTTAATAATTTTAGGGTAAATACATTAAATTTTTGGGTAATCTAACCTAACCTAACCAAACCTAACCTAACTTAACCTAACCTAACCTAACCAAACTTAACATAAATTAACCTAATTTATTATTAACGGAGTCAACCACTTATAAATGTCCATATATATATATACAGATAGTATATGGCGATAGCTGCAGTAGCATTCATCGCAATTGTGTGTTGTATATTATTATATATATATATATTGCTATTGTTCACTATGGTTATAATTATTATGATTAAATCCCTTATCATGCTCATTTCATCACCAATATATATAGATACATAGCGTTGAAGAGATATATACAAAGCAGCAGCGTTATATATATATTGCTGGCTGGCTAAGGCTACAGGCTGGCTGCTGTTGCTGCTATGTTAGCTGGTTGTTGCTGCTGTTGCTACAAGGCTAAGGCTACTATACATGGGCTGGCTGTAATGTATACAGCTGCTACATAGCAGCAGCGGGTCACAGCATGCTAAGGCTGCTGCTGGCTATGATGGCAAGCTGGCTGGTTAAGTTATGTTGCTATATACTATATACTATATTAAGCGTTGGAAACCATATAAATGTTATATATATATATATATATATATATATATAATTTTTAATTCAAACTTCAAAGAGTAAACATCCGCATCCGCATCCGCATCCGCATCCTCATCTACTTTAAGATCCGCATCCGCATCCTCATCATCTTTAAGATCCGCATCCGCATCCGCATCCGCAAACAGTCAAATTTTGACATCCGGTCCATCACTAAAATATACATTATCCCACCTTTGCCAATTGGCACAAATAGCTTTGATGATCCAATGATATATATATAAGCAGCATATATAGCAGCAAAGGCATAGCATATATATATATATATATATATATGTTAAGCATATGTTAAGTTATATATATATATATGATACAAACATAAGGCTGGTTGTTATATATACAGCTATATGCTATGCTGTTACATATACATACATGGTTAAGGCTACTATGTAGCAGCGGCAAGCTAAGGTGCTGCTGGTTAAGGCTGCTGCTGCTGCTGGCTGCTGCTGGTTATGCTGCTGGCCAGCTACAACTTACCCTGCTGCGTATTGACACCCGCCTGATAACCACGCGACCCAGAAGATCTTGTCCCAGAAGATATTGACAAGGTTGTAGGAAGCGGGAGGTGGAGAAGGAGGAGACAGTGGAGGAGGAGAGACAGTGGAGGAGGAGGGGGAACTCCAAAAATGGAACTGATGGATCTTGAAAAGGAAATAGAAAACACATTAGAAGAAGTGTATAATAAGAAATTTGTTTTGTTAATTTTATTTGTAATTTTTATATTTTTATTTAAAATATTTTTAAAGAAACTTTTGTATTTCTCTTTGAAATATTAAAAATAAAATTTATTATAGATTGTGTCAGTATAATTCCTTTAATTTTATTTAAAGGATATATATATATATGGTTGGAAGGTTAGCAGCTGTTAGCAGCAGTAGTATGTTATATATATATATATATATATAAAGTTAGCATAGTATATATATATATATATATATATGTTGGTAGCATATATATATATATATATATATATATATATATATATATATATATCCACTCTAATGGAGGGTTTTCACCCTGTTATTGGGACAAACGTCATATTCCTTCCGGCCTCTAAAAAGTCTAAACTCTTTCTTTAAAAAAAGGTTCCCTAGAAGATTATGTTTCATATCACATATTATGATATC
>JABUQX010049591.1:0-15000 GCA_015478945.1 Trachelipus rathkii | reverse complement strand
AATAATATTATTATTATTATTATTATTATTATTATTATTATTTTTGCAAGACTTTTCTAAATTCCTAAAAACCTTCCTAACACTTTCATTAATTTTCTTCAGGACAATTCTTGAATAAAACAAAACAATTGCCTTCTGAAATGATCCAAGCTTTCGTCCGCTCACGGTGGACATTTTCAAGGATATGACTTTATTTTATGAACGAAGCAAAAATTAAACTCAAAATATTAGAATTATAAAGTATAATAAGTAAGATTAAAACTAAAATTTAAAATATACGAAAAATAAATGTGAAGTTGATAATTTAGATTGTCTTTTTTCCTTTCTTTCTTCTATGTAAAAATATTTAGGTAATCGGACATTTCGTTATATTTTATATTGATGTCCGGTCTATGCTTTCTTATAAGAAGGGACTCCGCCAGCCTAAGATCCGAAAATTCCTTCTTTTTAATCAAAATTTTGAAGTAATTTACTATTTCATTATTGTGTAATTTTTTATGTTCTTCCTGCATATGGTGTTGAATCTTACTTGGACAGGTACGGATGTCCACAAAAAAAATTAATAATAATATTAATAGTAATACTAACACAAAATAATAATAATAATAATAATAATAATAATAATAATAATAATAATAATAATAATAAAAATAATAATAATAATAATAATAAAAATAATAATAATAATAATAATAATAATAATAATAATAATAATAATAATAATAATAATAATAATAATAATAATAATAATAATAATAATAATAATAATAATAATAATAATAATAATAATAATAATAATAATAATAAATAATAATAAAACGCTGAAAAACACATTAAATATATTGGCCGATCCTAAAGACAAAGATAATAAAAACCTCATCTTCTATTACAAGAGCGAAGTGGTTGGTTCAATAAATGAAGAGGAATCAAGATTGAAAATCATTTTAAAGAAACATATCAAAGGGAAAAATAATGAAGCAATCACTATTAGAAGTTATTATCAGCCAACAAAGTTGTCTTCTTGCTTTAGTGCTCGTGATGTACCATCTGCTGGCGAGTGTACCAACGTCGTATACCAATTCCATTGCAATGAGAGTGGATGTAACGCCACTTACATTGGTTATACGACGAATACCCTTCGGCAGCGTATGTTGCAGCACAGGTACAAACCAAGTAAGATACACCATCATATGCAGGAAGAACATAAAAAATTACACAATAATGAAATAGTAAATTACTTCAAAATTTTGATTAAAAAGAGGGAATTTTCGGATCTTAGGCTGGCGGAGTCCCTTCTTATAAGAAAGCATAGACCGGACATCAATATAAAATATAACGAAATGTCCGATTACCTAAATATTTTTACATAGAAGAAAGAAAAAAAGACACAATCTAAATTATCAACTTCACATTTATTTTTCGTATATTTTAAATTTTAGTTTTAATCTTACTTATTATATTTGTAATAATTGTAATATTTTGAGTTTAATTTTTGCTTCGTTCATAAAATAAAGTCATATCCTTGAAAATGTCCACCGTGAGCGGACGAAAGCTTGGATCATTTCAGAAGGCAATTGTTTTGTTTTATTCAATAATAATAATAATAATAATAATAATAATAATAATAATAATAATAATAATAATAATAATAATAATAATAATAATAATAATAATAATAATACTAATAATAATAATAATAATAATAATAATAATAATAATAATAATAATAATAATAATAATAATAAGGAAACACTACTACTAATAATAATGAATAATCAAAATACTACTACTAATAATATTAATAAGAATGAAAATAATAATAATAATAATAATAATAATAATAATAATAATAATAATAACACACACACACACACACACACACACACACACACACAATAATAATAATAATAATAATAATAATAATAATAATAATAATAATAATAATAATAATAATAATAATAATAATAATAATAATAATAATAATAATAATAATAATAATAATAATAAGAAGAAGAAGAAGAAGAAGAAGAAGAAGAAGAAGAAGAAGAAGAAGAAGAAGAAGAAGAAGAAGAAGAAGAAGAAGAAGAAGAAGAAGAAGAAGAAGAAGAAGAAGAAGAAGAAGAAGAAGAAGAAGGAAGAAGAAGAAGAAGAAGAAGAAGAAGAAGAAGAAGAAGAAGAAGAAGAAGAAGAAGAAGAAGAAGAAGAAGAAGAAGAAGAAGAATACCATCAACACTTTGAGTATAATAATCAATCACAACAATATATTCCGTAAATGAACAGGAGACATTATTAATTTAACATGTAACAGTACAATTGATGACAGCACATTTTCTGAAAATAATAATAATAATAATAATAATAATAATAATAATAATAATAATAATAATAATAATAATAATACACATTAGTATAATAATCACAATACACACTCACACACCGACAATAAAATAATTATAATAATAATAATAATAATATACATAATAATAATAATAATAATAATAATAATAATAATAATAATAATAATAATAATAATAATAATAATAATAATAATAATAATAATAATAATAATAATAATAATAATAATAATAATAATAATAATTCAATATCAGCATTTATTTTAACGTATGATTTTGTTGCTTTTTCAAGCCTCCTAAATGTATTTCTGTCTACAGAAGAAATTTTCTTTAGTATTATCCTGGAATAAAATAAAACTATTGATTTAATAACAGTACCAAGCTTTCGTCCGTACACTTCGGACATTTTCAAGGAATAGTTTTATTTTTTTTATATTTTAACAATTTTGATAATATAAATATTGTTTAAACTAATAACAAAAATAAATAAACAAAATTAATAATTTTAAAAGTTAGAAAAGTTAACCTACGTTGACTTTTTGTTATTTAAAAATGTTTTAAAAAAATTGGACATTTCGTTATATTTTATGTTTATTACTGGTTTATGTTTCCTTAAGAGCAATGATTCCCGAGGCGCAATTCATAAAAATCTTTCTTTCTTGTTATGATGGAGAAGCCCTCTTTTATGCTGTTATCGGGATTTTTGTGGTGTTCTTCCTTAATATGTTGAAATTTTTATTTCGCATAATAATAACACTGGCCAACAAAGATTTTGCGGCAAAACATTTGAAGGTCATTTTATAGGTAACTTGTTGCCCTGATTCCGAATATGACCTCCGTTTTCCTAGATTGGCTTTAGTTTTTGAGATACAGGGTGGTCACAAAAATACATTAATAACAACAATTTATGTTAGGTTGTAACGTAATTCACAAAAAAAAAACACGAAAGATATATATCAAATTGTTAATGAGTAAGTAAATAAAATGCTAATAGGTCAAAACATTCAATTCAGTACAATGAAATCGCAATTAATGCATTACAAATCGCTGTCTATATGATTGTCTTCTGTGTGCAGAATGTGGACAATCACGTTGAAGGCTTCAACAATAGTCTGCCATCATGTGTGTATCCCATCTTCCTTGGTATCTTTCTTCCATCACCTTGATATCTTGATGGAACCTCTTCCCTTGTTCCTCACTATAACATCCTAGATTATCCGGAAACCGATCTAAGTGACTATGTAGAAAGTGAACTTTTATGCTCAAATTAGCATTCAAATTTTTGAAGTCTGAAAGCATTTTCTGTACGAGTTCTACATAGTTGGCAGATTTATGGTTGCCCAAAAAGTTCTGAACAACCAAGACAAAACTTTTCCAGGCAGATGCTTCAATATCAGTCATGGAATTTATGAAATTGTCATCCTTGATGATTTGGCGAATTTGAGGGCCGCTAAAGATTCCAGCTTTGAGTTTCTCCATACTCAACTCTGGAAAAAATCTGCAAATATATTTGAAACATTCACCATCTTTGTCTAGGGCCCTAACAAATTGCTTCATCAGTCCTAGTTTGATGTGGAGTGGTGGGAAAATAATTTTTCCTCTGTCAACCAGTGGTTCGTTAATGATATTTGATGCACCTACAGTCATATTTTCCCTAGCAGGCCATACAACTTTTCCCAGTGGTCTTCTTTAGCCCTACTATCCCACAAGCATATGAAACAAGGGTACTTAGTATATCCGCTTTGCTGCCCAAGTAAGATGTTGACCATCTTCAAATCAACGTATATAGACCACTGGTGTTCATTATATCTAAGCTTCTGCAAGATCATTCTTATATTTTCATATTCCTCTTTCAGTTTTGTTGAGTGACCTATTGGAATCGATGCATAACTATTGCCATTGTTCAATAAAACACACTTCAAGCTTCTCGTTGAACTATCCATAAACAATTGCCAATCTTCTGGTCGGTATTTAGGTAACCCCATTTGGAGTAGGAGTCCAGGGATGTTCCTACAGTATACTAGGTCTTCTTCTTCAATGAAATATGGAAGAAGTACTACCTCTCTTGTCCGAAAAAAAGTTATTTTACATTCGGCCTTGAGACAGTTCTTTTCACTTAGTCTAGATGATAAAAGCTCAGAATCTTGCTTGGAGAGACTTAACTCTCGTACTAAATCATTGATCTCTTCCTGGGAGAACTGTTGCTGTGTAGAAGTACTTTCTTCATATTCACTACCACTATCTGCACGTGTGCACACCAAATCCTGGATATCTTCTTCTTCATCAGACAATGCTAGGTCTGGGAGTGTAGTGAACACTGGGATGGGGACATCGTTGGAGTGTGGTACAGGTCGCCTTGCTGATTCCAAATCCGGATACTCAAATTTACGTTTTTTGTAACGATTGATACCTTTCACATTAACCAAACAAAAATAACAGTCACTGTGGGGATTCTTTGGCTCCCGCCATACCATAGGCACACCAAATTTTAAACCTTTTCTTCGTCCATTTTTCCACTGACGTAGATTTTCGACACACGTTTTACAGACCATATGGGAGCCCAAGACTTATCTTGGTCTCCGAGTTTCATTCCAAAGTATGCCAGATATGCTTGCTTCACAAAGTTAGTAATATTTCTTCTTTGGTTCTCCTGGCAATATTCACCACAGATGTAGCAGAATACATTGGGGTTATTCAAACAGGCTCTTCGTGAAGTACTCATAGTGTTCGAAAATAGAAAAATAAAGTAGCAGAAGGTAAGCCCCTTAAAAGAAATAAACGATATTACTTTAAAATATGCATAAAAAGATATTTGTACTAAGAGAAAATCTGGAACACCCTGTATCTCAAGAACTAGAGCCAATCTTGGAAAACTAATGTCATTTCTGAAATCAGCACACCTGATATACTATAAATTCGATAAAATATCCTTGGCAGCAAAAAAAAATTTTTTTTTTTGTTGGATAGTGTAATTTATTCTGAAAAAGATAAGCTCTTAGTATATTAAAACTGAAAATATTAGTCAGAAAAAGAGGAAGAAAACAAATTAAAATTAATTTTGAAAGAACATATTAAAGCAAAAGACGGGAAGAAGCTTATATTAAAATCCACTAACAGTGGTAAAAGCATTTATGGGAAAGTGGCTGTCGGTACTCGGAACACCTAGGAAAATTTTATCAGACAATGGATTGGAATTCCAAAACGAGGAAATGAAAATCCTAACGGAAAAATTTGGAATCACCATTATGGCGACTCCATCAGAAAGTCCCTGGAGTAATGGAACATGTGAAAAGATGGTGGGACTAGTGTGAAAGATGGAGGAGGAAAGAGAGGATAGTACGAAAAACTGGGATATAGCACTGATGTGGACAATAGCTGCTAGGAATTGTTTATTAATGAAAGATGGAGTATCACCGAATCAGATAGTTTTTGGAAAAAACAATTACACATCCCAGAGCATAAACAACGAGGAAATAACAATGAATGATTATGAAAATGCATACGACACACTCCTGGAGAATCTCCAAGCAAGAGAAAAGGCCAGAATAATCCACGTACAACAGGAGGCTGATAAGAGATTAAACAAAGCCTTGTCCAAGCCCATAAGAGAACATCATTTGGAAGAAGCAAAAATAGGAGATCTTGTGTATTATAAAAGAAACATGGAAAAATGTTGGAGAGGTCCTGCGAGAGTCATTGGTAGTGATGGAAAGACAGTAGTAGTGAAACATGGGGGCACCCTACGCGAGGTAGCTAGAGTGCATATCACGAGAATAAGACAAACAGGAAATATTGAAGAAGGGAAAGAAGAAAATCAAAGAGAAGAAGTTCAAGATAGAAGACGTTCAAGTCAGAAACTTATGGATTAGAGATGGATGAAAGTGAGAAGGAGGACGATGAAGTAAGGGTAGTTATACAAGAGGACGAAGGAGAAAATGAAGAGCAAGAAGACCTAAGCGAAACGGAATCAGAAACAGAACCTGAATCAGAAGAAGAAGAAGAAGAAGAAGAAGAAGAAGAAGAAGAAGAAGAGAAGCAAGAAGAAGAAGAAGAAGAAGAAGAAGAAGAAGAAGAAGAAGAAGAAGAAGAAGAAGAAGAAGAAGAAGAAGAAGAAGAAGAAGAAGAAGAAGAAGAAGAAGAAGAAGAAGAAGAAGAAGAAGAAGAAGAAGAAGAAGAACAAGAAACACCGAAGGTGAAATTGGGTGAGTCCTATGAGATAGTGGACAAAGAAACAAAGGAAAAATCAAGAGTAAGAATAACCAGTAAAGCAGGAAAAGCAACTAGCCAAAAATGGTCAGATAGCTACAACATAATAGATTTAGATCATGGAAATGAGAAATGGATAGATTTGAGAAATTTCCAAGATATAACACATATAGGTGATGAAATATGGTTGGGAGATTTCGAAAATGAAGAGATACATAGAGCAAAAATGGATGAACTTAGTAGTTGGAAAAAGAAAGGAGTGTATGAGACTGTACAAGAAAGGAATCAAAAAGCAATTACTACTAGATGGATCATTACAGAAAAGTCGGAAAACGGAAGAAGAAGATGCAAAGCCCGACTTGTTGCTCGAGGTTTTGAGGAACAAGGAGACTTAACAACTGATTCACCGACATGTGCCAACGAATCATTAAAAATGTGTCTTGCTGTAATTCAGAAAAATGGATGGAAATGCAAAACATTAGATATTAAAACAGCTTATCTACAAGGTAAACCCATAGAGAGAAATGTGTATTTAAAACCTCCAAGAGAAGCAAAAACAAACTACCTATGGAAGTTGAAGAAAACTGTGTACGGTTTAAAAGACGCAGCGAGAATATGGTACGAAAGTATCATGGACATAATAAAATCACTTGGAGGAACAAAGAGTAAGTTGGAACCAACTATAGTGTATTGGAGGAAAAACAGCAGAATCATCGGCCTCATGTGCATACATGTGGACGATATTTGCTATGGAGGGAATACTGAGTTTGAAGAAAAGATAATTCGAGAACTAAAAAGGAAATTGGAAATAGGAAAAGAGAGTGAAAGGAAATTTTGTTACATTGGTTTGAACGTGGATCAACGAAATGAGGATTTTATCCTAGAGCAGAATTCCTATGTAAGAAATATGAAAGTACCAGATAAAAAAGATTTAAGGAAGAGAGGATATTAAATAAAGAAGAACAAACAGAATACAGATCAATGGTTGGACAATTAAACTGGATAGCTCAACAAACCAGACCAGAAATATCTTACAATGTAAGTGAAAGAAGTAAATTTTGTAAAACGGCAACAACAAGGGATATGAAAAAAGTAATAAAAATTATAGAACAAGTAAAAGAAAAGGAAAACCAGATAATCATTCCTACCCTTAAGGGAAGAACAAAAATGGAAATCTTTTCAGATGCCTCTTTTAATAACGTGGGAAATGGACAATCTCAAATTGGGTACATAATAAGTATAGTAGATGAATTCAACAACAGGAGTCCTTTATATTGGAAATCAAAGGTGGCAAAGAGAGTGGCGAGATCCACTCTAGAAGCAGAGGATTTGAGTTTAGGTGAGGCTGCAGATGCTGGAATATATCTGAAAGCTTTATGGGAAGAATTAAATGAAGAAAAATTACCAATATTGATGAAAACAGATTGTCAAAGCCTTGAAAGAGCACTACACTCAACTTCGGCAGTATTAAATAAAAGACTAGAATAGATATGGCTTATTTAAAGGAAATAATCGAGAAAAAAGAAATAGAGGAAATCAAATGGATAAAATCACAGGAACAGATTGCAGACATTTTGACAAAAGAGGGTGTGAAAAAAAGAAAATAGTACTGAAATATGTTAACAATTTAATATGAAGACATATTACACAATGATTGCAACACAAGAAACAAGATAAGAAAAATAGAAATAGAAAAAAAAAGAAAAAAAAGAAAAAATAGTATGAGTTTGATAATTATTTTATGTCTAGTTTAGAAAGTATATGTACCACCGACCCACCGTAGAGGGTAGTAGATTCTTTAAATTCTGATAAGGATACTAATATATATATTATTATTATTTTCAGAAGAAATGAATATGTAATAGTAATATTTATATAAAAGTAATTTAAGAGTCGCAGGCTTTCATTATAACTGCCTTTGATCATTTTTTGTTATACTAATTGATTGAATAATAAAAAGAGAAAGAGTAAAAAAAAAGGAATTAGAGGATTATAAAAAGAAGAGTTTACAAGACACCAAACAAGAGAGACTTTGAAAGATTGAAAGTTAGCAAAAAGAAACAGGGAAAGAATATATGAATTATAAAAATTTATATCATCCGGAGAATCAGAAAATCATTCATCTTCATCTTCATCTTCATTCTCATATAAGTAAGATCATACCACTAATAAAAGTGAAGAGATATCATCTGATTTCACCTTTAGGTAAGTTACAACCAATTTAATCAATATATATATATATATATATATGAGTAGTTATAGTAATAGTATATATATATATATATATATATAGCAGATATATATATATATATATATATATGTTATGTTATATTATAGTTATTCAATACTGATATATCGATAAGTATAATGATATATCGAATATCAAAGCTCAGACGAAAGGTTCAATTTTTACCATTACTGGCTAGCTGGTTGGCTACATATAGATACAAGTTGGGTGTGTTTATTAATATCATTTTATGTACATTTCACAATTTATTACATTATTACATTATTAGTTGGCTGTGGCTATACTGTTACTACTAGCAGCAGCAGGCTGGTGCCACTGATGCTGGCATTGCCATACGCCATTGCTGCTGGCTGGCGTTGCTGAGTTGAAGGGGCATAGCTGGCTATGCTATTGCTACTGGCTGGATAAAGAAGCAAGGCTGAAGAAGGGTGCTGGCAAGTGCCAGCTGGCTGGCTACTACTAGCTATTGTTATTACATGTACATTACTGGCATGGTTGCTACAGTTGAAGCAGCATATAGCGAAGTGAAGGAAGGGCTGGTTGTTACATATGGTTGGCTGGCTATAGTCAATAATATTTCCTTTCCCGCCCCGAAAAAATTCGGGATACGCCACTGTTTATATATGTTATATAGCAGTTATGGCTGGCTGCTGCTGGGCTGGTTACATATATATATATATGTTAGTTATATATATATATATATATAGAAGATATATATATATATATATTATATTATATGTTGTTATTTATATATATATATATATATATATATATATATATATATATATATGTTATACATATTATTACATATTATTATTATTATTATGCTATTATTATTATTATAAGTTGGTTGGAGCTACATATATATGTATGTATATTATTGTTATTATTGCTATTATTATTATTATACATATATATATTACATATTATTATTGCTATATATTGTTGGTTGAAGAAAGAAGTTAGCTATTGGTTGGCTGGCTATATTATGTATATTACTGATTGCGGCTGGTTACAAGGTTATGCCATATAGCATACTGGTTATTGTTAAGCTACATGTTATTACTGTGGCTGCTGGCTAATGGTATGGCAAGCTGGTTGTTGTTACATTGTTATACTATTATTACTAAGGCTGGCTATTACATATAATAAACAATAACATTTCCTTCTCGCCTCCCGAAAAATCCCGATACGCCACCGTTCATATATATTACTGTTGTTGTTATTATAGTTATATAAACAGGTATATATATATATATTGTTATTATATATATATATATATAGTTATAGTTATATTATGCTATATATATATATATATATATATATATATTATTAAGGTTAGTTATTATAAATACATATATGGTTATTATTAGTTGCTACTGGTTACTACATATATTATTGAAGGCTGGCTATTGCTATTGCTATTGCTATTATTATGTTGTTATTATATATACATATATACATATATACATGTTATATCTTTAAGCAGCAGCTCATCCTCACATATACAGCGAGCATATTATACAGTTAGCTGAAGTTAAAGCAAAGGATAGCTGCTGCTGAAAGCAGCTAGAAGGTTGTTGTTACTGGAAGCAAAGCATATAGCAGCGTTGCTGCTTGCTGGTTACTGCTGGCATATGCTGGCTGCTGGCTGGCTGCTGCTGTTAGCTGCTGGCTCCCCGTACTATTATTATACATATATGCTGCTACAAGGCTGGCTGGCTGCTGGTCATTGCTGGTTGTTGGTTATTACTGAAGGCTGGCTGCTATTGCTGGCTACAGAGAAGGTTGTTGTTGGTTGGCTGGGCTATTACTACTGGCTACTGTGGTTACATACAGCTGGCTGGCTGGCTACTGCTGGCTACAAGGTTATTAGCTGCTGCCTACACATACATATATATATAGCAAGCAGCTATAGCAGTTGCTGTTACAGCACAGCAGGCAAAGAGCAGCTGGTTGCTGGTTAAGTTAAGGTTGGTTATGTTGGCTATACATATATATATATATATATATATATTATGTTATTATATATATATGCTATATATATATATATATAAAAGCAATTTTTCGCCGAGTTTGGTACGTAATATAATAGAAGCGTCTTATTTAAGATTTATTGTGGTTTATATCAGTCTTCATAAGATGTTGCTCGTAATTTAACAATCTTATGAAGACTGTTGCAAAAACTTTTAATAAATATATAGTGGCAGCATATATATATGTTACTATATGTTATATATATATATATATATATATATATATATATATTAGTTATATATATATATATATAGTATATATATATATATATATATATATATATAAATAAATATATATATATGTATAGTATATGTTATATATATATATATATATATATATATATATTTATATATATATATATATTAAATATATATGTTATATATATATATATATATACATGTTGGTTATATATCTAGACCGAAAAGGCAGTTAATCTATTAATTAGAGCCGCAAACATACACGAACGCACACATATAAACTCACGTATTCACATCTCTGCAAATGACCAAATAAATTACGAGTCACTTTCCTTTCTTATAATTTAAATATATAATATCAGTTTTCGTTGTGTAATAAATATCTCATTTAAATCTTTAATTAATGACCTTCCCATTACTAATTATATATATATATATATATATATATAGCAGATAGCATATATATATATATGGTTATTTGCCATGGTCAATTTCAAATCGACTATAATTTATAATTAACAGCTCTGAAACTGATCCACAACCTTGTTTTAAAGAAGTTACCAAGAATATTCATAGAATGTTCAAAAATATATATATGCAGCATATATAGCATATAGCAAGAATATGTATTATATATATATATCTCATTTGATAGATATATTAATATATATATTTATCATTTATATTTATATATATATATATATATATATATATATATATATATATATATATATATATATATATGAGAAATATATTGATTTCTAGGGAATCTGATCCTAATGATAAAGGCGAACACTGCCAACAAAACTCCATACATGGGTGATATTAACAAGATGGTCGTATTCTCAACTTTATTCTAAACGTTTCGGATTGTACCAATCCTTCATACTTATGTTAAGCCGTTTTCGTTTTGGCAATATTCTTACGAATTCTTACGAAAAATAAGAACGTTCTCAAAAAAATCGTTCGTTTTGTCAAATTTTAAGAAAAATTTGAGAATATTCTCACCAAACGTAAGAATTTTGACAAATTCCGTAAGATTGCTATTTCGCAATCTTACCGAAAAATTCTATTCCTACGAAAAATGTAAACAAAGAAAATGGTGGCAGATATTCACAGAAAAATATATATGAATGCATAATTATATGAAGAAAGAATAAAAAGAGGGATTTTTCAAAAATAGTCGATTTTAAATTTTTACTATAAAAAACTTTACAACTATTTATAGGGGGTATTATTAATCATTAAAATCTATTAAAAAAAATCCTCTTTATAGCTGATCTTCTTTCCTCTTCTGTGATACAACCATTACCAGTTGATGTATTAGTGGAAGTTGAGCTAGCAAGACACCCAATCTGTAAGGATGGGATCTTATAAGCTCCTATTTTATTTTTTTATTTATTATTATTATTATTATTATTATTATTATTATTATTATTATTATTATTATTATTATTATTATTATTATTATTATTATTATTATTATTATTATTATTATTATTATTATTATTATTATTATTATTATTATTATTATTATTATTATTATTATTATTATTATTATTATTATTATTATTATTATTATTATTATTATTATTATTATTAATTTTCTTCTTTCTTTCTATTCAGTAGCCTATATCAAAATATGAAACTTGACTTTTTTACTTTAAACAATTTTATTTTTAATTTAATTTTGAATAGTCAACTTTACAGTAATGATTTTACTTTAAATTTAAAGGTTTTAGGTTAGCTTCTCTATTCTTTCATGCCATAATAAATATGGAGGGCAATAAAACTAAATTACACCAACAGCTAAATGAATTTAGTTTGAAATGCTTACCCTTTTTAGAAAATGAAATTCCTCCAATTTGGAAATACTATATCTCCTTATCTGGGGTGAAAGGCCTCTTCTAATATTTAGCCTATGCTGCTAACTTCTTCAGGTCTAGGTATGGTGGCCTAGACCACTTACAATAATTAATATTTGAAAAAAATAAAAAACAGTATTAGTTTACTTATATATTCTTTTCTTTTTTATTCAGTGGCACCACTGAGGAAATTTGATTTTTAAATCTTTAATGTATTTTTTTTTTATATGCCAGTTTTGGCAGAACTAGAAACATAGTTCTAGCTCCAGAGAAATGTATTTTAGGTCTGCACCTTTATCCCATTGCTCAATGTTGCAAGAGAGTAGGGCTGCCCCTTTTTTGCCCGTCGTCAAAAATCAAAAGTCATAACAATAGAATCTTTGATGTCATGGCAAATTCCATATACATTTTAGGGTGCATTCAAACCAGCTCATGGTGTATTTTAGTTAATTTTTTTTTTTATTAAAAAATTTATTTTTATTATTCAAATAAGGATTTAAAAATCAAATTTCACACTTCAATATGGCCACTTGAAATAAAAATAAAAATAATATAAGGTTATAGCAGTTATAGCAAGAAGAAGTAGCATATATGTTGGTTGGTATAGCAAGAAGAAGTAGAAAGGTTGTTGTTGTTATATATATATATATATATATATATATATATATATATATATATATATATATATATATATATATATATATATATATATATATATATATATATATATATATATATATAGTATAAAAATAAAATAAAATAATATACATTGTATAAGGTACATAATATACATTATACAATGTATATTTTTTAACACTGGGAGGAGGCCAAAATTAAATTCTATTAAGAATTTAATTTTGATGAATATGTAAACTAAATTTGGAAACCAAATTTATTTTACATTGTTTTTATTCAAATAAATATCATGTCCCTGTTAAACAAGGACACAGATATTTATTTGACTATTATATAGTTGGAGATATTAAAGTTGCCCTTGGTCTATGAGCTTTTTATGTAGCTCTCTACATTGAACTGCAGCTTTCCTTTTTACCCTGCTGTCAGCATCATTGTTCTTATCATTAGGGGTGGAAACTGTTTCTGGCAGATTTTCATGAAATTTGGTATGTTTTTTTATTAATAATATAATATCTGATGTGTGTCGGGTTATAATTTCTTGGTTAGGTTTTTTAATTTTTACAGAAACAGTTTCTCCTAAATCATTATTTTTTATTTCTTGTACTGTTCCCATGCTATAAAAGTATGGTTTAGTAAATTTTTCTTTGACAGCAACAATATCTCCAATTCCCAGTGAAGTGTGTTTTTTATTTTTATATTTATCTTGCTGGTTAGTGGCAAGATATTGTAGGTTTGCTAAGAATTCATCATAGTACAAATCATTCAAATTAGATTTCACTTTTCTGTATTTTTGAAAAGTCAAATATAACTGATCCTGATCAGGTTCACAAGGAGACCAATCAGGATCATCTGAATGATCTACACCATCATGAAATAAATGAGAAGAAACAACCAGAGCTGGAACCTCATATCCTTTCAGCAATATCTCCGGTGTTATTGCAAATGGGATATTTAGATCCACCTCAGGGTTTCTCAATATTGACTTAAATGCTACTGGCCTTTTATTTATAAGCATGTTTGCTTCCCTAACTAATAAAGAAAACTCATCCTGCTCTAATATATTTTTTCCTATAGCACTATAGATAATATTTGTTTTTAACTTGTTTGACTAAAGATTCAACTAAACCTCCTAGAAAACTAGCTTTACCAGGGTATGGTGAAAATTCTAGAATTTTTATGTTATGGAGTGTTAAATAATTTTTTACCTCTATGTCATTAATAAAATTTTTAATAATTTGCACTGAGCTTACTATACTACTTCCCTGGTCACTAACTATAAGTTGTGGGAATCCAAAGTCAAACACATGAAATTGAAAAGCAGAGATAAAGCATTTATTATCTACATTTTTACATAGAACAAGGTTTACAGCTCTAGTGTATGTGCAAGTTATAATTAATATGTAAATCTTCTCTACTACATTATTTATTTTTATATTAAAAGGTCCAATGTGGTCAAG
>JABUQX010049590.1:17500-22500 GCA_015478945.1 Trachelipus rathkii | reverse complement strand
AGGAGAGAGTGAATCAGATCCTGGAATGCACTTCCCCGATGGCAGCAACTCGCACCACCAGAATCCATCAACTCAAATGGTTATGTGGAAGGGTAGGGAATGGGGCTATACATACTTATACATTTTCCTAATATATTTCATTTACTCCATCAAGCCACTTCCATTTGGGTTTGCTCTTACTCAATTACCTAACACCTTCGATATTAAAATCTTCTGTACCAATCTCTCATAATCCATTCTAAGCACATGTCCATATCATCTCAATACATTTGATTCTGCTTTTTTCCCCCAGAGAACTGATCAGAGAACTAGTCCAGCAACACATTTTCATTATCCATACATTCCCAATTCTATCCCTTCATTTTACTCCATAAATATCTGGCAAGCCTTTCATTTTAAAAATTTTAATCCCTTTCCACAGCTTTGTATTTAAAGGCCGTGATGCATAACCATACAGAACAGTAGGAACAAAAATACATTCAAATAAATTTATTTTCATCTTTCCAGTTAAATTCCCTTTTCCTAGGACTGTTTGGTTTAAAACCATCAAGCTTTTTTTTCTCAATTTAAACCAAAGATCAAATATAAAACAACTTTTTTTTGTTTTTCCCTTTCATTTGAATTTGCCATTTTTCAAATATAATTAAAAAAAAAGTAATAAAAAATGTGCTTTAAATGAAAGCATGTAGCAAATACGTACATCCAAAACGTATACTTATACAATAAAGAAATGGAATGATATTAAGAATAACAGATTTTAGAAAATTGAAGACAAATCAAAATATAATAAAATAATCAAAAACAAATAATTCTTAATCATTTTTTGTTTGAGTTAGAAAATTGCTATTAAAATATTAAATAAAGTAAATAAACCTTTTTAAGAATTAGTTCGTTTCGTAAAATATATTTGATAGCAATCAATACTTCAAATATTTGGAATATCATATATTACGTTAACATGCATATTAAATATTTATATTTTGTCATTAACTACTGATTTAACAAGATCATTGTGTTAATATTAGATTAGAAAATTTTTGGCATATATATATATATAGTTATATATATATATATATATATATATATATATATATATATATACATATATATATATATATATATATATATATATATATATATATATATATATAATATAAAAAAATTATATATATATATATATATATATATATATATATATATATATATATATATATATATATATATATATATATATATATATATATATATATAATATATATATATAAAATATATAAAAAATAAAGTGTTAAAATATATATATATATATATATATATATATATATATTATATATATATATAGGTATATATATATATATATATATATATATATATAAGCTTTCTTCAAGTTTGATTTAGAAAGTTTGAAACAGCAATTTAATATAATAGTTTATCAAGCTTCCAGTCAATATAGAAGCTTGCTACTAGTTTCTTTTAGCTTGCAGGATGGTTACATGCTGTCTGTTTAATAGAAACGCTTAAACAGCTGAGTGATTAGTGATTAAAAGTAAGGAGATGGTATATTGAGGTAAGGTGAAGTTCAACAAAAATAATGAAGAAAGGAGATAGTGAATCATCTCTGGTTTGCAATTCCCCGACGGCAGAAACTCACACCACCGGAATCCATCAAATCAATAATGGTTATGTGGAATAGGTCATGTGGAATAGGGAATGGGGCTATTTTTTGAAGCTGCCTTTCTTTGTTTCTCTGAGGCTAATTATATTGTCGCACTTTGCAAATAAGTTTTAAAAAGGTATTGTTTGCAATATTTTTTATGATGTTTAAAGAAATGAAAGACTACTTCATTCATAGGGAAATATGAAAAAAAAGGTGAGAAAAAATATTATTAAAAAAATGAAAATGGGTTTTTGTTTGTTTGGCAACTAATATCTAATATTTCTCGAATCTCTAATTAGGACAGAGAAAATATGATTGATTTCAATTCTTCAAAAATTCAGCTCCTTTATCCTTCAATTCGACATAATCTTCCACACAACTATAAAATCTTCATCGAAAGCACAAAACTCAAACTTTCATCTCTCCTTATAATTTTTGGTGTTTATTTTTCTCTCGATCTTTCTCGGAAAGATCACATTATTTTTTTTTTAAACAAGTTTCTAAGAATTTGTGCCGTCTGAAGATCCCTCTGAATTTCTTCACGCCACCCAAGTTGCTTGTTCTCTATATGGTTGTCGTTAGTCCCTGTATGTTGGCTGCGTCACACATCTGGGGTGATTCCTTTCATGTAGATCTCTTATAAAGTCTTCTTTGTAGCTGACCTCTCCTGCTCTAACTCACTCTCTTCAGACTCATTCTACCAGAAGAACTGTTGCATCGCTCACTGTTTTCTATGGTCCATACAACGAATAGTGCAATAGTTAACTCTCAGGTTTCGAACCTCCACCATTGTTAAGGGCTTATGCGAAGTGCCTTTCAAAACGGTCTCTTCTTTCTCTATCCAACTCTTAAACCTCAGACGTAACCGCTATGCTAATATTACGTTTACTCCACTTGCAATGCTGGAACACATATTTTATCTATTTTCAACTTAAAATAACTTTGCTAACTTTCAAAGCAAAGCTGTGTTTTTTGAGATGTTGGCTTTAATTGTAGACCCTCGCTTCACAAATTTCACCTCCCACCAACTGCGTGATTGAAATTTGTAGGTCCCTGACCTTTGACCAACAGAGAAACATTATAGTATATATATATATTATATATTATATATTATATTATATATATATATATATATATATTATATATATATTATATTATATATATTTATATATTATTATTTATATATATCATATTGTATAATTATATATATATATAATAGGATATATATATATATATAAATATATAATGTATATATAAAGTATAATATATATATATATTTAAAATATTATATATATATATAATATATATATATAGTACTATATATATATATATATATATATAGTATATATAATATATATATATATATATTATATATATATATATTATATATATTATATATATATATATAATATTATATAATATATATAATATATATATATTATATATTATATATATATATATATATAATTATATATCTATATCTTAAATATATAATAAGATATACATATATTATACATATATACTATATAGTATTATAATATATAGTATATATAATATATATATTATATGATATATATATATATTTATATAATATATTATATATATATATATTAAGAAAGAAAGGAAACATTGACATCATTCTAACTCATTATTTTGTTCCAACACATCTCACTGCTAACGATCTGGATACGAACATTGAGCTAGAAATGCAAAAGCTACAAAAAGATATATATTTTTTTTAAAGGATTTACGAGCTATTTTTTAAACTAAATAATCTGTTGCTATGGTAGTCCTTTTTATGGCTACTCTGAGTAACATTTCATATTGTGTATTTGGAATCTTATTTGCGCTTACTGAATGTCCCAGAAGAAGTTTAAACCACGGTTTTTCTATAGAAGGTTATTGTAGAGTGACTCCTTTTTTACTTTTTAAATCCAGACACGAAATTGATCTGTTTTTACAGTATATCAATTCAAATCACCAAAATATTAAATTCACAGTGGATATTGAAGAAGGAGACTCCTTGGCATTTCTTGATGTTAAAATATATAAGGATAACAGCGTTTGTAGGAAACCAACATTCACAGGATTAACAACTAAATTAAACTCATTTATCCCGCATGTTTATAAAATTAATTTACTTAAAACCCTTTTCGAAAGAGCATAGAAGATCTCATCCAGATATATTAATCTTTCGAATGAATTGGACTTCCTAAAGACGTTATTTCTAAAGAATGGATTCCCAGGTTTTATCATTGACAACATATTCAGGAAACAACTTTCGTCAAAATATCAGCAAATATCTTGCACTAAGTTAACAGTACCTAAAGAAATTTGCACCAAACTCCATATTCTGCAATCAATTCTCATTCTCTTCAGAAAAAACATCCTATACAGGATTCAAATTTCAATATTTTGGACTTTGAAAGAGAACCTAACCTCCATCCTTTAGAATCCTTATATATTTGGCACCACGCTCCAAAGCTGAATGAAAATTTAACTGAAAATATTTTAATACTGAAGTAGAGTTTTGTCGCTTAGTGATACTTTTTCCCATATATTATGGGCAATTATTAATTTTCTTCTATTTATTTATTTTTATATAACTTTTAAGTAATTTATTTAAGTATTATTTATTTAAAATTTTGTTATATTGTTCATGATAGTCCAAGCCTTGATAATGGGTAGACGTTGGATTCACCCGAAAACTAGCCGGATCTTATAATAAAAAATGATTAGATTTGTTTTGGCCATTTTAAGCCATTTCTATATATATATATATAATATAATAATATATATTATTATATATATACTATATATATATATTAATAGTTATAACTATATAATTATATATATATTATATATATATAATATATTATATATATTATACTATATATATATATATTGGTCGTAGAAAGCGGAAGTTTATATCTAAAATAACTAATATATTTATATAGTATTTGGCTTCTCATAAAGGAATGTTAAGATATAAAAAGACATAAACTACCTATAGTATATATATACTATATATTATTTTATATATATATAATATATCATATATACTATATATTATTATATATATATATAATATAATATATAGATATTATTATATTCTATATATTATATATCCACCTATATATATAATATAGATAATATATTATATATAATATTAATATATATATACTATATAGGTATATAATATATATATATATAATATCAGCTTGTTAAGGAATAGCTGGGTGGGGCAGTGGCCTAGTCTTAGTTTTAAGAAACCAAATTAATAATTAAGGAAAACAAATAAAAAAATATTAAAAAATTTAAATAATAAGAAACAAAATATAAGGAA
>JABUQX010049590.1:0-15000 GCA_015478945.1 Trachelipus rathkii | reverse complement strand
AAAATAGTATTATTATAAATCCCCACATAAAAAAAACAAAAGAAAAATTACCAAAACCACGAAACTATATACTTTCGAGAGGACATACAGTCCTCCCTCCAACATTCAGGCTCTCAAATAAATTAACCAGTTAATAAAATTAAGACCAAAATAGCTGTCTGGTTAATATTAGATAGGTTGCTTCTAAGTGGCTATTATTTTGAGAATATTCTCATAACGAGTAGATTTTTGAAAAAGTTTTAAAAAAAAATTGGTTAAAGCTTCACTAAGAATAAGATGTATGAAACATAAGGATTTGATTCTGGCGATTCGTTCAGTCAGAAACAGATTCTACATTGTTCTCTGTGAGGCGTCTATGACGGATGATATACTTACTCTCTTGCCTTGTCAGATGAGTTACCTGTCGTAAATTTTTTATAGGAGACGTCAAGAATGTTGCCTCGCCCGTTTATAGTGTATCTTTCTAAAATACTAAAGATAACGTGCCTTTTCCAACTATAATTTAAAAGATACATACATAAAGATTTGATGCTTGTTCATGTGTCCCCACACTACTAAAGAAAAATTCCTACGAAAATTTAAAAATATGATTGATTCAGAAATTAAAATGTTGGTTGTCTATAAGAACCTAGCAAATGATTGAGTTTTATATATTGAGGAAACTTTGGAGTGTTGAAAAGAAGAAAAATACCAACCACTTCTTACTCTCTAACAATTTTTTACCTAATCATCCCTGCCCAAAAGCCATAAAGACAAGAGAAGGAACACAGGATCGATGTTGCAAATATAGAAGTGATATCTCCCGTGATATTTCATAAAATAAGACAATTATCAGAATTTTTAATCAAGGATTGTAAATAATTTTAATGTTTGAAATTGAGAAAAATCAATGATTTTACCAATTTTATTCCTAAATTTTTTCAAAAATGTCGATCTTATTGAAAATATCTAAATAAACTCACTTAGGTTAGGCAAAGAACAACTATTTTAACAATTAATTTTGTGCCTAATTTTAATAAAGTTTATTACGAGCTTTTGATAGGCTCTTACAGACAGAATCCTTTACAGATGTCACTCTGGCCTGTGAAGGTCGCTCTTTAAGAGCGCACAAAGTAAGTGATTTACTAATGCTATTTATGACATCTTTTTAAGTGGTTTATTATGTAGAGTTATTAATTTGGCTACTTCCATGGCCTGGAAATTCACACTGACTGAACCCTATTGAGGAGTTTGTTCCGTTGAAAGATGAAATACAACGCAGATGTTTCTCAGAAAAAATATAACTAGCCTAACGCCAAGTGATATTGCTTAGTAGGGTGCCTGCTTGATAAACCGTACTCTTAAATTTCTCATTAGTATTTGGTATTGTCATTTAATCTACTTGTATAAATAAATATCAATTCCTAGGTGAATTTGTGCAGAACTAGTACATATACTCATGTTAGGGCGACAGCTAGATTGAACACCGCCAGGTGAAAAATGTGATAATCCCTGCTGGTTACTGCGTTTAATATATAATATTATTAATAGCACACTTTATTGCAGGTGTGTATGGTGCAATTGTAATTAATTGTATGGTCGCGAACCTACCGACCCTAAGTCACCATAGGTGATATAAAGGTGAATCCCTGCTTAAATATTATTTTATTTAAATTCTAATATCCCAAGAAAATTTTTTTGTTTATTTTTTATTATAATATAATTTTTGCCTAATGTGTTTACTTTCGATTTTTGTATTAGTGAAAGTGAGGTTTATATGAGAGTTTTAAATAAAAGGTTTTGCGAGACAATATATTGTATGAAATATTTAATGTGTTTTTCAGAATTTTTTCTATTAATACTCTTTTTTTGCGTGATTATCTAATGCTTAACAAATACTATTTAAAAGGAAGTATATAGTGTAAAGAACTAGAAAATTGTTGTTGCCACGAGTATTATTATATTATCTGAATTATTTTTTTTGCTCTCTCTCTAAGGTATGTCAGTAAATAGACTTTGAATGTAAATTTTTTTTTTCGTTTCACAGTGTAGGAAATTATTATCAATTTATTCAAGGTATTTATTATAAATATTTTCTATTTTTGAAACTAAATTTTTTTACACGATCTATATAAATTTAATTCATTATTGTATTGGATAAATTTTGTTTTTATGAGGTATTTTTTTATTATTTTTAAAAAAATGGTGAAATCATATGAATATAGTATATTACTATAGTTATTTTAATTTATTAATAAGGTATCGTCTAACTAACAGCTCTGCATTTTGTAAGGAAATTTTTTTATTTTCATACATATAACCGTAATATAATTAATCGAGTGAGCATTGAACAATAAATATTTCTAATTGCACAAAGATAATGTGGTTTTATTATTTATATTTGAATATTCTTTACAAATATAATATCTGGTTTGTTTTTTTTTTTCAGAAGGCAATGTGTTATTTCAAGAGGTGTACAATTGTTGTACACTTTTTTATACAACGGAGAATATTGTTCATATTACAATACATATTGTATAGATTTGATTATGAATTGATCATCCGTATATACATTATCAATGCTGGAGGTTTGGATAAAAACTTTTGTCTTTTGATATTTTGTGTGTGATAGATTATGTTTGGCGTTACACTAATGACTGTCATTGGGTTAGTATTTTTTTTATTTCAGGGAGATAAGTCTTTTTGTTTTTTTTTATTTTTTATTGGATCCCAATTTTAAAAGAGATAGTGATGTTTAATGTTATATTATTTCTAATTTTCTTTTGACTCGTTAGCTTATTATTTAATTTAATTACATAATTTCTTCATATGCATAGAAATAGTGTTTAAAAATTTTTTATTTAAATGGCGTTTTAATTTAAAGACAGATAGAGGTTTGAGTTGTGTATATCTTTCAATTTTTATATAGTATTTATCAAGACTATAAGAGATTTGAAGTTTAGTACCATTATTATTATTATTATTATTATTTATTATTTGTATATTTTGTACTACTCTATTATTTGTTAGGTATATTATTATTTATTCTTGATTTGTTTATTTACTTCTTTTATTTAATTTTATTATCCTGGTTTGAGAAAGATACGATAGAAAGTTTTCTCTGAGGTTCTAATATTCCAATTTGTGGTTTAATGATCCGATATTTTTTTAGCCTGTGCCAGGTTGAAACATTTTCGCGTAACGGCAATCTGGTATTACTAGGTAAGAAATAGATTTTTATGATTTTTTTTCTTGTAGTGGAACAAATAACTTTCTCAGAATTTTTTTTGAAGTGTAAAAGACCCTTTTGTTATTAGGATTTTAATTGTCATTATTTTAATATTTCGCAACATTCTATTGTCTTTGCTTTTATATCTTTTTTTTACTTATATTTGAGATTATTGAATTATTTGTGATTACTTATTGGTACGTTACTTTGAATAGATTGTAATTGGATACTGTTGTTAGTCAAAATTTGGATAAGAGATTAATTGTGTTGATTATAAATGTTTGAAGAAGTTTTCTTATTCATTTTTTGTATCATGTAAAAGTGCAATTTATTAAGGAGGTATCAAATATAACTTTCTCAAAAAGAGAATAAGATTGATTACCTGGTTCGTGTCTGAGTCACTGTATAAATTTTTGTTAATATAGGCATTCCAGAATATATTTTTAAACATATCGAAAGTCTAGCGCTAGTGAAAAAGTAAGAGAATGACACTCCATCAAAATATACTGTCTGAAGGTAAACCAAAGAAGTGACTGTAAGGAAGAAGCACTGTCTCAAAAGTGCACTAAATAACATCTTCAGAAGTTTAGCCAGGAATTCAGCATAGATAATTCTCACCAAGCCAATAACTGAGCGCATAAACAGTTAGCAAACAAACCATTGTTTCCTCAATAGTTTACCTTTTCTCACTACAAAGCTCTAAGAATTAATTATCATTTAGTGAGCATTTTTTTATTAAGTTTATAAATTTACAATACAAAGTTATTTATGTAATTATAAAATTATAAGAAAGCCAGGACTATACTACCTTCAACGTTACGCGTGTAATAGTAATTTGACGAGCGGGTGTCATTTTTTCTTGCGTCATAACATAATAATAACATATCTCTCACACTTCAATGACCACTGATTGACTTCAAACGGCACAAAATGAGGGCACACAAAATAATGGGGGAACAGCCCCAAATTCGGCCGTCAAACTCCGTGGCTGCAATAATATCAACATGCGCACGCCAATTTCTAAGAGCCCAAGGTGTTTTACGAGTGCTCTACCTATATTGCTCATCTTATATTTTAAATTCTTTATTATCCCATATTTTACTGAGTATGACTCTATGAATTACCTATTCGCAACCATATTAGATTAAATGTATTAAGTGACGACAGTCTTAAGAGATAATAGCTCTTTTATTAACATTTGTGTGGTGGAGAACTTAATGGATGAGTATGTGACAATTCTCAGATACTTTATATACTATTTTGTCTATAAACAACCAAATGAGACACGTCAAGGACGTTAAATTCTAAATATGTCTATAGTAACAAGCGAGAATATATTCCTGATTTTTCTGTAGGTTATGTATTTAAGCGGATTTAATTTTTTTAATCTGCAATTTTTAATTTCTCTTCATATATTTTTCAATGTCTCCCACTCTTTCTTCTCTTTTGGAAGTCTTTTTCATGTGCCCTTTTTCAGAAGCATAAACGCGAAGATGAATATATTAGTCGTACGCGTAGTGTACATATTAAGTTCTCCAATTGTTCCGTGCCATCTTGACGCTATACGTACGCCATAAGAAACTTCAAGTGGTGTGCGCTGTGAATAAGAACCGTTCCTTGTTTCTTGTGGCTCCTTTTAGCAACTAACATTAAATAAACTACATCAAGCTTATGATTACCCGTTTACCTCCGAATATTTTGTGATCCGTGTGCTTGTTTACTCATACTCAGTTGACAAAAAGCTATATTTTCATATATTTTTGAGCAATATATATTGCTTTATGTTACATTTGGTTATAACATTTTTCTATTATCCTGAAAAACCTTGATATAATTTATCGTCACTTACTGATTTGCTACATGTATACGTATTATAAGATCCCAATCTCGATATCATCAATGAGACCAAATTGCAAGAATACTCACCAAAATCAGAGGGCAGTTAAATAACCCGATCCAAATATTGGCTTGTGCCACTTTTTCAGTGGCATATTAAATACTCATTTCAAAATGTTAGGATTCTCACTTAATCCAAAGTCACTCTACTCAAAATTTCCATCTAGACTGCCAAAATTGTTATCCATCAAATTCACCCAAAGGCTTATAAAGAAGACTTTCAACATCATGCAAAGCACAGGCACGGTTTTTTATCTAACCATAGACAAACCCACCCACGGCTCCAAAACACTTACTACACTCTATCAAATCTTGCATATCATGCGAGCGTGCAGGCCACTCCACCCCAAGCCTTATGGTCCTTTTTAGACTACCGTAACTTAGCTGAGAAATTGTATCTGTAAAAAATACACGTATATAGGGTCACCAAACTGCTCAGATGAACTTACTATTGAGAATCCGTAAATTAACACTCACAAATATATTCCACTGATGCAAGCCTATAAACTGAGCAGATTAAACAAATTATTATCAACAATAGATGGATGGGAACAGGTGTATTCAGAAAAATTCTTATCAGGGAGTGGAACCTATGAGATGAACCAATCGAGAATCTATAAACACCAGCAAATAAACCGCTATCAAAATCATGTGTCCGAACATTTAGGAAAAATAAGCAAACTCATATTAAAGTTGTCTAAAGCATAAAGGTCACTTATAATATATATGATATATATGTATTTCTATTATTTTTACTATTTTAAAATCAAAGATTAATTATTTCCATATAACTTTCTCTCTCTCTATATAATTCACCTACGATGAAGAAGCTGCCTCTTGTATGACCAATAATGTATTTTCACGCATAACTAGAGCACTCCTATTGGTGATTCATGATATGAGTATGAAAAATCACTCAATCAGCCCAGATGAGCGCTAGAGCCATGGGACCAGGCATTATTTTATTTTTCAATAAAGGAGGATAGCCGACGCACACGTGAGATAGGAAAAATTCGCCTTCCGCCGCCCTGCTTGAGTTTAACTAATTGGATTCGTGAGGTTACTCTCAACGATCACAGTAGTAAGCATCATCAATTTAAAATGTTTAAGGTTTAATAAGTAATGAGTGTGCTTAAACGAACCTCAGCAATTAGCTGTTCTTCATCTTACGCTCAAAGCACACATATACTTAGAAGTTGGATGCGGGCAAAATCGTATTCTATTTCCATTCCATTATTTTATTTCTTTTTTCAAGCGCACTTCTGCTAGCCTCTGCGCATGCATGATTGATGATATCATACTTAGCCGTTCTACGAGAATATGTACGCAGAGATTAGTTGTCGGAGGATCCATTCGTAATTATACATACAATAAATTATAATATACACAAATGCCCTTTTTTTCTAAGGTTATACTCATGCTCAAAACATCTCATCCACTTAACTTAAGGTTCAAGTTTTTGATCCTACTTTTGGCCCATTGCCTAAATATGTATAATAACATAATTTACGTTATATCATATTTACTTTTAATGTATTTTAATTTTCAACAATATATATATATATAATATTAATTATTTAATACAAGTATTTAAATTATAATTAATATTTAATGAGGAATTTAATAAATCAAATATTTTTTGATGGTTCAAAGTAGAATACATAATAGACTGTATAATGAGATTAAATTCTCGATCTCACTAGATAGCTTATCTATCACTCTCATCACTAAGGTGATAATCTCAATCTACTCATCCGTTTTTAGAGTTAATATTACTAAGTTAATGTGTGGAATTTATTATTTTTGATCCCTTCTACAACCACAACCGCAATTGCGGACAGTGAAAGTAGTAGTAATATATATTATGACATAAGTCTGGATGACTCCAGCTTAGCACAAAATACAAGAATTATGAAAAGGAATAATTGGTGAATGTAATTTAGCACGATGTGAACACACGAGAATCCACTCAGAGCTCTCACACTCCCTAGGAGTACCCTATCACTGAAGTCTTCGAAAAATGTAATAATATCTATTAGAGTGCTTATAGGGTATAGCGTGTATAACTCTTATATTTAATTTGTGGAACGACAACTGGATACTCATATTCTGACACTAATGAGATGGCAGTAGATATCATGACTCAAAAGTCTTGGGAGTGTTATATTCAGACTTAGCACAAAATGCCGCTATATATAGATTGAGGGATTTAATCATTATGAGGAAAGTAATTGGAATAATAGTGCGTTAAGCATTGAGTAACTGATTGGTTTGCTTTATAACACTGCATATAACTGTCAAAGAAAAATAGAGAGATGGAAAAATGTGATAAAATATGCACAGAGGATGCGAAGGTTAAGACAGCAATGCTGTAGGCATTCACATAGCACTTCTCATTAGGGTGATGAGATTGGTATAATGGAGACATCATAACAGTTTGAAAGCATGGGAAATATAGAGGGTCCGAGGATGCGCCCTCATATATTCAATCACCTCCTACAGAAAGTAGATAATAAGCTTCTAGGTAGAGCACACGATGGTAACATAAAGTAATATATATAAGCATAAGCTACACTATTGTGTTGGTGCTTTTATAGTACTTATAATATATATTATATTATATATACCAAATTTTACTTATAGATTATATGGGATATTAATTGTAAATGATAATTTGCATACATTGAGCCTATAAATTTATTAAACACTTTCAGTCATAAGGTTTCAATAAACTCTTCCTATACTTTACTGTTAATTTTATTAACTATAACATTTACTACAATATTTAAGAGTTCCTAACTAAAATTTACTTTATGACTGTTTTAGATGAATATAAAACTCCAAATGTATACAACATTCACCCACCAATTAATATGCCTAGTATATATATATATATTATATATAGATTTCTCTTAATTCCTTTACTGACTCAATAACTTTGACTATTCCACACGAGAATCTCTCTCACCACCAACCCCTTTCCCTCCCCATCCCTTTAAAGACTCCTCAGATATACCAATTTTAAATTTTAGTGGGATTGTATTTCAGACTCACTTTATTACGATATACTTACACACTCAAGTTTCTGTGCATAGTAATTAAGTTTACCCTTCAAAGAACATCATTTTGAGAATAATTATTATTATGCAGCCTCTTCATCCACTCCATTTAGTTTCCTCTTACATGTAATTTCTAACTTCTATATCAAATAATATGAGCTTATCTCTCTCTCTCACTCCTCAAGTAGCAACTTTTATTCCCCATCTTTCACTATATATATTATAGGACGATTATAAGTTTCCTTTCACACTTGAATTTTCACCCTTCCTACTTTATATTATAATTCACTTTATTAGAGGATTAAAGAATCGATGGAATGATAAGATAACAATAATTAATTATTAAATCTATCATTAACACTCAATAACTACTCTCACTTTCTCAACCACCTTATTATTCAAATCCTTCTAACTCAAACCACACCTGAATAAAACTCTATATCATATCATTAATCATCAAACAAATCATTATTCTCTTATTCAACTTCAAGTCACACTAATAACTCAGCTAGTAGTTCTCCCAAGACACTATCCCACGGAGCTAACTTATTGTACTTCATATTTTGCAAATCCAATAAACAAAAGAGAGTGTAGAAAAGGCAACATTTCATTCTCTCATAGGACCCGCTTATTTTCTAGTAAAATTAACTGGGTCTCCAAAGATCTTATATATCTTTGACTCTTATATCACTATATTATCAAATATATACATAATAAAACGCTTTTACATTCTTAGCCAGTCTCCCATGATTCATTCTAAGCAGGTCTACATTCTCCATATCATCTCAGTATAGTATCTCAAATATTAATTAAGTCACTCTCACTTTTAATTAATAAACTATTTATGTTTAATACTAAATTTATTATATTGATAAGTCGTAATACTCAGGAGGACATATTATCAATCACTTAAGGTAATAAGTGACGCATTTTTGGAAAATAATTTACACATTAATACACATAACTGTACCAGTAACATTTCATTGTCATTGACGACTCTCTTTGTGGCTTCAAAGCCATTCCTAGGTATAGTTAAACATACTATATATAAATATTTTATTTATATAACTTCTAGACTCAAATATAGTAGTTATGAGCTCAAATTAAACTACTTATGCTCTATTTGTCTGATACTAGCTTACACTTAATCTTATAATGCTCTCATTCCTATTAATATACCTATACAAACGTAAAAGATAGACTACTTCCTAAATACCTTCAGGTATAAATCACAATCAACTTCCTTATTGCCTTATAATCTAATAAATGAATTCATAACTTATGCAATGATTATATTAATGATAACACAGATAACCATATATAACAAATTAATGACTTATTGTACAAGTCATTAATACTTGATTACTACTTACTTCAAATAGACCTAACAACTGGTGTCTAGTAATGCTCTTTTATCTTTAGCACTTCACACCCCTCCTGACACCTCATCTTGGCTTCTGAAAAGTCATTCCTCCATAATTGTATATTTATCGGTAGTGTTATGAGCGCTGTTACACAGGGCCAGGTCCTTTTGGATATTATAAATATGTCCGCCGCACATCACACTTTGCAAACAAACTCTCCTTTTTGACAACAGCAAATCCTCTTTTTTACCCATGATACCCCCCTTTGAAGAACTTCACCAGAGAGAGTAGAGATACCTCAATATATCGATACTAGAGAGCCTTTACTGCAGCGCTACATGTGCGAAAACTTATAAAAATAGATTCGAGAGGTCAAGATCTTTAAAAATATGAAAAGATAGAGTTGTTGCAAGTACGCTTACACCGAATACCAACTAAGACAAGAAATATGGATCTTCTCTGGATTTAGGTGATGCATTCATGAGAGTCTTCATGATATTATCGAGTATTTAATGAGAGATGTTGACCGTAGAGAATATGATGTGAGAATCTGATTCACGTTTAATGGCGGGAACGGGGAATGGGACGGGAACGAGTTCCATGTGAACATTTCCTATGAAAATATGACAAAGAAGGATTTAATCTCATACTTATGTAGAAGGTTAGTAACAGCCTTTCAGTCTGTACATAAGACTACATTTATCAACTTTATAGTTGAAATGCAGGTTGTCCATAATCCTGAAGGGAATGGGATGATAGTCAGTCGCCGAGACAGTAGACTACTTAAATTCCGTGCAAGATAAAGGACACACGCATAGTTTTGAACCACGTATTCCCCTTTGCCTGTGTGTATATTGGATAATTTTTGATAGGTACTTTTGGGAAATCAGCTCCCCTCATATACCTTTTCACCTACTTCTCTTTGAGCGATATAAATATCTCAGGGCCTACCGGCGGATGAATTGAGAAAAGCTATTCACAGAAGAACTCTAATCCGCTTTTTGGAGGTCCCTTAAAGAAAGTACCTTGCTCTCAAATCGACTAAAAATTGTTTTAAGCAATTCTGATTCTGGTCCTATTGCTGGGCCTTCATCCTAGTAGTACTCACTCAGCCAGTAGTAGTAGTATTAGTAGTAGTAGGTATTAGTATGTAGTAGTAGTAGTAACAACAATAATACTAGTATGTCGACAGTTACCTTCTGGTTAGCATCGAGACAAGGTGAAATAACAAACGACACAAGTGGCATAGCACCACACCGAATGCTAGTCGTCAGATCGACGTACTACATCCAACAGAGGCCTCACACAAGTGTCGTGTCGACAAGTCATACTGCAAGAGGCCCAGAACTTGGAAAGCAAGGTAAATTATTATTATTAATTATTATTATTATTATTATATTGTTATTATTATTATTATTATTTGCTCCTTTCGCTATTTTAAGTTAGAGCGATGAGAGAGATTGTCTGATGTGTCATCCCATGAAGAGAAGGCTTTGACGTAGCGCACTGCAGAAGCGTAGTATGAGGAGTATTGTGAAGCCCGAGAACCAACTATGCGCATGCAGAGTGCATTTTTGCACAAGCTAAGGGGTATGTAATGTTTACACAGTCAAATCTCAGTAACCCGGACCGCACTGCAGAAGTTTTCCCTCGACGAACGTTACTTAATTACATAGGGGGAACATCTCTTGAGAAAAACCGAGATGACTGGAAAAGCCCATAAAAAAGAACATTGATGCATTTCGAGAAAAAAACAGGCTAAGAAAATGACACGTATTCGAAGTGGTACAGTTTCCAGAGAACAACGCACGAGTCTATAGTTATCTGAGTTATGAGAGAAATCTCAAAATACTCCAAAGAGGGCAATCAGAAGTACCAGACCCAGCACTAAACTAACTCACGATACAACAGCTTACGCAAGAGACCGAGAGAGAGAAGAGACGGATCTGATCGCAGGAGCAGGCGAGAGAAAGAGAGAGAGATGATAAGAATGTAATACTTTTTATAGATTTTTCTTTCAAACATTTCAGCTGCCAATACTTGAGCTCATTTTTTATTTCTATAGGAGAGTTTTTACCTTAATTAGAGTGGCGTTAACTTTCACTATATATTTAAGACTCATATATTTCATTTTCATTACATAAAAGTTTTTTTAAGAGCCACCAATGTTGGCTATTTTTGTATTCGATTTAGATCTGATTTGTTAAAGATGTAAATAAAAATTATATTTAATATTTGGATTAAATTTTAGTTACATAAATTCTTAATATAGGTTACAATATCAGATGGAAGAAGGCTGGATTGGGGGAAGAATGCATCTATGTCTATCTCACGTCGTGAAGGGGGAGAGTTGAAATGGCAGTAAACTACTAGTACCCCACTCTCGACCATTTTTCATCAACACGCTGTTGTAACTCTAACAGCCCGCTTCTCGAACCGAACTGCAAATATACCTAGAGACTTTTACGTGCATGGCCTCCTTCTCCATTCTTTATTCCCCAAACCTATGACATAAAAACCTCCTCAACACAATACAAGTGGAGCGGAATACACTAACACACCATTATCCCTCAATTACCCTACCGTTTTACACTTGCCTTGTGCCTCTATGCATAATACATCGTTTATCCATAAGTGCCGAAAACTTACAACCAAGATACCTGCCTTGAAAGAATTCCAAAGAATATTCTGTGGAAGAGGTCCCCAGGCTATATGAGTTGGAGAAAATTGACATTGATAATACGAGAGCTGAATAGGGTATAAAAGATTATGAAAACAGCAGTGCGAGCAATAAAGTCTGTAAGACTTGCGAGCTACATGCCAAAGAAACTTTTATTAGCCTTACAGAACACCGAGACTTATTATTTCGGCCCTTCCTATTGAACAATAATATACGCACATAACACTTATACCCAAATCCCGTTTAAATGGAAATGCTGCTGGATCCCATGATAGTGCACAAAGAGGAATTCCTCCAAAGGAGGAACTTGCCAAGCCTAAAGTTAAACTTAATATAGGCCTACCCAAAAACACAATTTTTGGTTATGAGGTCACAATTATCACCGATAACCAACCGCTGATACATCTTATCAGACATAAGCAGCTTTCTGGGAGACTCGAGCGGTGGAATCTCTTTATCAATCCAACATTTTTACCCCACGATGTGTGAGACTGGAAGTACTCTACTACAAATGAGAATCGCCGAGTATAAATATATTCCAACGAATCGTGTCAGTCACACGACAATGCATTACCTGCTTCTGAGTGGGTAAGGATATAATCTAGAGAGCAGGAACACACCCATTTCGCCTACTCCTCCTCTAACTACCTACCTTAACTCATCGACAAACTCACGCTCTCATCGAGGGAAAATTCTAAATGGCTTCAATGACTCAACACTAAGCTTATCAACATCCTTAATAATAACAACCCTCATATTAATAATATCAACACTCATAATAATAAACCTGTGAATAATCAAAATCAACACTCCTCTCAGTCTAATATTCAACCGACCTACCCTGTATCACCGTCTAGAACGAATGTTATAAATAATCCTTCAAACAATTCTTGTGGAGAGAGTATGCCAATGATCCTATAACCATGCCCGATGCCTAACATCAATATGCCTCCACTCCAACCTCAAAATTATTACCAAACTTATAATTTACCAATACCTAATTACTCATATGAGCATTCTCACCCCTGCACCTCATCTCAATTTTTTAATGTATTTTATCAAAACTTTTCTTTTTTGTTGTTGCTAGATATAATATTACTTCTGAAAGATTTTGAAATGAGTTTTAAGACCAATTCTGTTGTAATATAGCTAAATGACCTTCGAATACAATCTTCAATGAAAACTTTAATTCTTAGCAGTGTCATGTGTTTCAATTTAAAAATTTTAAAATATGAAAATTGTTTTATCATCATGTTTCTAAAATAATAATCATGTAATTCACAGTCTTTTAAAGCGCATCAATATCTTTAAATTTATTCTCTATTACATTTTTCATGTAATCTTTACTCCACCACAAGCTTTTTTCATATTTAGTTAAGTGCCTTGCTATTGAAAAAAATATATGTCATCATATCTCGATTATTAAACCAACTTATAATATTGATTGATTATTATTGAGAGATATTAATTATTATTATTAGTTCTTATTATTATTATTATATCATATTATTTATTATTATATTATTATTATTATCCACTTATAAAAAAATATTCTCTATATTATTATTATTTATTCATCTATTTATTATTCATTTATTGATTGATTATTAGTAATGTATACAGTTAATTGAGTGCATTACTTCTAGTAATACTATGTTCTCTCTTCAAATTTACTTCGTATTTTGTTTGTATTATTAGCATGTTGCAATGTAAGTTATCACTGAATCCAAAGTTAGTTATTGAGAAAAGTTTTAAGATTGAAGTATGATCTCCAGATCCACCAATAACGAACTGTTGAGATCGCTATTGAATATTTAAATTAAATGATTTTTTTAATAAATTTATCAACAAAATGACCAGATAGAGATATCTATTAAAAATTGTTCAATGTCTCTCTTTATCGTTTTTCTCGAGAACATATTAAGGTCTATTTATTGTATCTTTATTCATATTCTCTTTAGTTTTCAATTTATTTATTCTTTTCTTGTTACTTTTATTTATTTATTTATTTTTTGTAATTACTTTTTTGTTTGTTATATAAATTTTGATACTATAGAGTAAGACTAATATGTGTGTTCAATTTCGTCCTAAATTGTGAGCTTCTTCCATAAGTAGTGAAATTGTTTGAAACTTGTAATTCTTTGCTCACTATATATAATACTATATATGGGGAGTAAGTATTACTGTGAGAATACTACGTCCCTATATAACTTACTAAAATTCAACCAACACAGCTAAAGGATATTAGCACATAGGCATTATGCTAGTAATAATGAGTTTAATAGTATTAGTTCTGAGTCACATAGTACTATATACCACTGAAGTTAGTATGATGTGATCTGTAATACGTAGTACAGGGCCCCTTATTAGTAACTAAAACTTCTAACCTCATTTACTTTACAAAAATATAATGATTTATAGCATAGCAGATGTAAGGGTATATAGAAAATAAAAAAAGTAAACATTTAATATAATACATAAAAAAACATAATTCGTATACGTGTGTATAATTCTCAGAGAATAATTTAATGAATCACTTAGTAAAGCTAACGGAACCTTACTCTATATAGGAGAGATGAAAATATTTGAAGATTGCAAATCAATTTAGACACTATGTCAATCAACTCGAACCACACAGATTGGGGTAAATTAATTCCTTTCTCTCAAATTGCAATAAATTCCACTTTTAACTTTTCTATCGGTTGCACCCCACATTTCTTATTGTACACGTACAACAAACGCCTTCCATGGGATCTTCCTAATTACATCTCTCCTTTTACTAAAGGATCAGTA
>JABUQX010049589.1:37500-42500 GCA_015478945.1 Trachelipus rathkii | reverse complement strand
ACTAGCCTTCCTGACGTTCATATATCTAAGAATCCCATGCACCCGAATCATGCGTAATTACGTGGAAGAAGTATAGGAAACCTAAGAGGTGAAGGAGTAGGTGGAGGAATGTCAGAACAGTCTAGAGTAGAATTAAATGAAAAAAGGAGGTGGAAGAGATTAGCCTTTTCAGGAGTGTTAGCAACAGAACCGTCAGAGCAATAAGTGAGGAGCCAGATTTACAAAAGTTGTTAGAAATGTTTGGCAAGAAGCCAGAAATTTTTATTCACCTAGAGAGACACAAATAGGTAAGTCGCACTTTCTATTCTAGTGAAGCGTTGCTTAGCCTATCGAATAATAGCCCTGCAATGAATTCCGAGCAGAACTCGAAATAGTAAAGAGTGATAGGAAAACGAGTTTTTCAACTCCAAGATAGGCAATGTACTCTCTACCTGAATGGGAGCGAGAACATTCTCCATCAACCATGGATTTGTGGAGAAAAAGATTGTAGTTGAAGCATGGAATGAACCCCGCTCATACCCTCGATTATTACGGTCCCTACCTTTTCAGCAGTGACCGAAGCGTCCTCCGAGTCAAAGCAAGATTCACTCCAAGCATAGTTTTCAAATAAACGACGCAACGCCCCCCTTTAGCCCGATTTTAAAGGCCAAAAGTACGTTTGGATATTGGTGGAGGCTGCTGGCAGAAAAAGGTTTTAAAATTAAAAGCCTACAAGATTGTGGTCAGAGTTTACCGATATGAGGGAGAAATGGTGTATTTATATCGAGAAGAAGTAGTGGTGAAACATAAATCAAGTGTTCAAAAATTGGTTAGGTCGATCTGGGATAGGTGTAGGTTCTTTAATTAACTGTTCCAGATCGTTAAGGATATTGAATTTTTTCACTTTGCATAACCTTAGCGATTCGTTGACTGGTATGCCCTTAACACCCTAGGTGCCCAAACGGTTAGAGCAATCCCATAAAGGGGACCCCCTTCAAAGGCGTTCTCATTCGTTTACTCCATATGCTGCTTCCCCTGCGGGAATGCCAGCTGATACAACATTTCGATATATTATTTATTGCGATCCACTACCTCCAAAGCTCTTACTGAGCAAAGAACCATTATTCTTAGCGATGCACTTGAAAAAGCTTTAAGAGTTGAAGCCCCCCCCCCTAGTTAAGGTAATGAGAAATGGGTGCCTTCTCGTTCAAGCTACTACCCGGAATCAAAGACAACTTAACGTCTCTCGGAAACATCCCTCTTATTTCCCCACCCTGATAAAATATGAAACACATCCAAAGGCACAACTTATTCTTTAGAACAGAAAAACGAAAATATTGCTGTCATTTTAAGAAATCTACAGCAGAAGAGATTTCCAATTACAAACGTTTACAGATTTCTCCCTCTTTGGGACTCTCCTGATACCCCAAATCCTCGTTTACTGCTGACCTTCAGTCCCCTTTTTCTACCATCTAAGGTGAAAATAGGGTTTACAAGTATAGGGTTCATACATTTATTCTCCAACCCAGATGTTGCTTTAAATGTCAAAGGTTTGGTCATCCCGAAAATACTGTAGGGGACCGCATAGCATATGCCCAGTCTGCGTAGAAGAATTTCACATTCCTTGTGAAAACACACCACACTGCAAAAATTGTGGAGGACCCCACAGTGCCTCTTCCTTAAATTGCCCGTCTTACCTCTTGGAACAGAAGGTTTTGGAGCTATGCACCACACAAAAATTAATCAGGAGAAATGTCATTCACCATTCAAAGACAAATATTCCACAAGGCAAAGGCAATTTTGTGTTACCATTGCAGCAGCCCCCCCCCCCGCCTCCTCATGCTAATCCACCGACGCAACTCTACTCCAATGGAACTCTTCCCCCAAATTCTAACAAAACCCAAGCAGTTACTGTAACCTGCCCGCCTGCATTGCCTATACTACCGAACTCCCAAATAGTCCAAAGCAGCCCTTGATTCAATCTCCTGTTCAAAATACCATCAACAACCCTACACAGAGTACTAGTTTTCAATCAACTAACAATGAAACTAAGTTAGTTCACTGTACACAAAGGTTGGAGAGCATTTCCTGCCAAGACACTTTGTCCCATACCCTCCCGATGAGTTCGCCAAGCTCACGTAAGAGTCCTGCGTCTATCTCCCTAATCTGTCTCCCACCATTACTGAATTTCCTAAAAAAGTTGTACCTGAAAACAAAGAAAAGATTATTCACCAAGCTAAAGATTATTCGCTAAAATACAATGGAATCGAATTCTTAAAACAAAACACATTGACCCCAGATGTAAAAAATGTAACTCAGAAGGTCTATTCCTGAGACAAAAGCAATGATTTCACTAGATTCACTAGATTGTACCCAAACAGTCATAGCTATCGAACAGCCCACAAAAAAAAACTTTCTGATAACTTGCAGGATTATTCCAGCTCTTCTGAATCCTCAAATAACTCTTCTTCCGAATTTCCTACCTCAGCATTCCCTAAAGGGTTCTATGCCTTAGCGGATGAAATGGACATTAGTTCTCAAATACAGCCTGATGTGACGACCCACTCTCTTTAATGCTTCTTGTGCTTCCGAGAGAGATGAATGGAAAAACTTCCAACGCAAACACGGCAAGCGCACTAAATCTGTTAGCGGCGTGAAAGAGGACCCAGAGGTTCCCCATCTTAACTCAAATTGTCCAGTCTTCTTAAATCACCCATCTAAAGACTCACTGACAAAGTCTCTAGCGTTAGACCTCCGTAGTCCAACGAATCCCATATTGGATCCCAATATCGTAACTCCAACTTCTTTACAAAAAAAAGACACTTTTTCGGTGTCGCCTCCATGGAAATATTCCCATATTCTCCATCCATTTCTGAATCTGCTTGCTTGACAGTTACTGATATCGTTTCCATTCCTAAACATAAGCATTTTGGTTGCTCTTCCTACCACCAATCAAGTCCACACAATAAAATGGACTTGGTTGAAATCAACTTACTTCACATTCATGGCGAAACCCCTCTACCAAACACCACTGAAAACTCCCCCCAAAAAACGGTCTTACAACCCAAATCTCTGTTGTAAGACTATTTCTTATCACCAGGATATGTTGCTCTACCTCATATAGACCCACGTATCAGCCTTTTCAACCTAACGGAATCTACTTCCAACATCCCCCCCCTAGCAACATACAGACAATTGTCTCAAAAAGACCATCCTTATAACATTTATAACAACATAACATGGCCACCTTCCTTCAATGGAATTGCCGTGGCTACTATAATTTTAAAGAATTTATTCAACTAATAAACATATGAACATATGTACACCAAAGTGCAAATGTTTGCAGGAACTTCGACTATGTTATCGCGATTTCTTCCAACTGTCGGAATATAAATCGCCGCTAACCTCTATAGAAAGAGGTGATAATGATAGGGGAGATGCAGGAATACTTATTCATAAATATGTCCCCTATTTTCCATTCCTTCTTCAAACTAGACTTCATGCAGTGGCAGCTCGAATTTATCTGTCCACCGACCTTACAGTCTGCTCGATCTACTTGGCTCCGAGTAGAGAGTTTACTAAGGTCGACTTCGCTGATCATTTTAAGCAACTCCCCACTCCGGTCGTTATACTAGGAGACTTCAACCTTCACCACCTTTATAGGACGACTCTCTCACCTCGTCTAAGTCTAAAATCCTTGTTGATTTTCTAACCCCCTTTTCACTGGGATGCCTTAACACAGGACTCCCTACCTATGAAAGTTTAGATACAAACTTTTCTTCCTGTATTGATATTTCCTTTTGCTCCCATTCTCTTATGGATGGTTTTACCGGTTCCATCTTTGATCATTTATATGGCATTGACTATTACCCAATAGCCTTAAATGAACTTGCACCGAGCCCAATGTTTAAACCCAATTCTAGCTGGCGATATGACCGAGCGAAGTGGACTCCTTTTCATCAAACCATAGTTATCCCACTTTCTCCCTTCAATAAGCGGTTTCCGACTATTGATGATGCCTTTAGCTTCCTTCAACAAGTTATCATCACAGCAGCGGAAGCTTGCATCCAGCAATCTTCCGTAGGTAATCATTCGCCAACCCCTTGGTATCCCATGAGTGTGCACAAACTAGCGAGGAAAAGAAAAAAACTCTATAGGCAGTACAAAAGGACCCGCACCACCCTAAGCATGATTATTTTTAATCGCCAAACACAAACAATAATTTCGAACTTATGCTTGACTGTCAACTCCACAATTCCCCTTTCTTGTACAGAAATATCTCGCCCCACCAACTCTTCACCCACAGTCCTCCGTTATGGGCCTGATAAAACCGATACGGTCTGTCCTCCAGCAGCTGTTGTAGATGCATTAGGTTATAGTTTTGCTAGTCACTCGAGCTCTTTCCGCTGTCCTAAAGCCTTTCAAAACTTGAGGATTAACACTGCACCAGGTTTATTCATAGTTCAAAATGATGTTATGTTTGATATAACTTTGTTAATGTTGGCTGCTTATTCGTGCGTAAGGTATGTTAGGTTTGTCGTTGTACATTATATTCTTAGTTCAGGTTATGATATGTTAGCTTTATGGATGTGAAAACTTTGTTACTTTAACATATATTCGTTGGTCTGTATGATACTTAGGTAAGGTTATGATAAATTTTTGTTAAATATTACTATGTTAAGGTAAAAATAACAATGATATGTTACACATATGTTTGAAAAAGTGCGAATAAGTTACGTTCTGTATGCAACGTTAGTTACTTTACGGTTGTTAAGTATGGAACTTTGTTAATGTTGGCTGTTTATTCGTGTTTAAGGCATGTTAGGTTTGTCGTTGTACATTATATTCTTAGTTCAGGTTATGATATGT
This sequence comes from Trachelipus rathkii, assembly GCA_015478945.1. Taxonomy (NCBI): domain Eukaryota; kingdom Metazoa; phylum Arthropoda; class Malacostraca; order Isopoda; family Trachelipodidae; genus Trachelipus; species Trachelipus rathkii. The sequence continues at coordinate 37,652 of JABUQX010049589.1, read as the reverse complement.
TAGTTCTATTGATGTTAAAAGTTTGTTACGTTAGCATATATTCGTTGGTCAGTATATAAAGAACTTATTTTTATGTTATGTTTATCCAAAATTATTCTCGAAATATGACTTGAATCAATAGATCATGGAAGGGTGGGTGGGGAGGGGAGTGG
>JABUQX010049589.1:30000-32500 GCA_015478945.1 Trachelipus rathkii | reverse complement strand
TCTAAAGTCAATGTAAGGTATTTGAAATGACTACTTAGCAATAGATAATAGTAGAGCCGTGTCTCAAAAGGTTAGTAAGCAGAGGAAACTTAGCTATTGACATATCGTGAGGGTGAACACATCTCTCGAGTAATAAATGCGTCGAGAGCGCGTGGTCCAGGTCATCTATTGATGCGGAGATGACTGACCAGATGAGATAAAAATAAGATACAATACTATTTTTTCAAAGTTTTCTATTTGTTGTTAATATCGGTCTCTAATAGCGTTAGTGAATGAGTGCGAGTGAAGAAATAGCGTCCTATTGTTGCAGATGGAAAGTTGTTCACGTCTCGGCAAATAGTGGGAGCAGTGTAGATAACTTAAAGTAGTCAATAAAGGAATAAGCAAGGATCTACTTGAGAAGCTCACGTGAGTAAATACGCACTGCAGCCAAGTGGGATAGTGATGCAGATCTCACTATCAAACAGGAAGTGTTAGAGCAGGAATAGGGTTATATATATAATAAAGCTAGTCCAGATACTAGGTATGGAAGACATAATCACTGATAATTAAGCGGGTTGGATAAGACGGGATAAAGGGCAACTGGGATAAGATGAGCAGTGAGAGGTCAAGAGCGTATCAAAGTGACAACCGACAAGGTGACAATAAGTCACTGAGCGTCAACGGACCTGAGTGCTAACGGGGAGAGAAGAGCCTAAACAGAGGACATATAACCTCAGACTAAACGAATAACAGGGCCTCATAAATGGGTCAGTAACCGTCACCTGAGGTGACGGCCGAATTAAAATATCCTCCAGTATATAAACAGATTAATCGTGTAGAGATCTACCGTAGAAAGATGACCCGACAATAAATGCGAATATAAATAGAGAAGAGTAGAAGAACCGTAAATTAAAAAGAAGACCGTAGTACAGGTGAACGTCCAAAGTAGGTCGGGAAAAAAAAAGCGAAGTAAAGATAGGAGGTTGAAAAAGTATATATATATGTGCACAACAATAAGAAAAGAGAACAAGAAAGACCATCAGGGACAGTATAAAAGATGACCTGAGGCCAATCGTCTAGAAAATAATCGATCGGTCAACTCGACGAGACACTCTGATCCGACTGATTATATCGATTATATACATGCTCACATCTATTCCGTCCATCAAATTGCTAAATACCCAAAAAATGTTTATAGAAAGTATTAACTAACTATAATTACTTTCATACTCTATGTTTGGTCGCAGCATACCCATATTTGAAATCAGATTTGTTTCTCGTAAATTAAGAAGCCTCGGAACTTTAAAATTTCGTTCAAGAAAAGTTAAAATGATAATATAAAATAAAATTAAAACAGAAATTATAAATTCGTAAATGTTATATATATTAATTAAATAAATCAGTGAAAACATGTAATTGTTAGGATCCTTATATATCAAATAATAATTACAATTAAAGTTCTTGATTACTTTAAGCATTGAACCAGATTTGAAACTTAAGTAAAAATATGATAATAGATATGATTAAAACACGAAACAATGTTAGAAATCAAAAAAGTCGAAAATTTAAATCGTGCAGCATCAGCGAACCATCTTTTCAATCACTAAACATACGTTCGTTCAATGTAAAATCTGTCAGTGCTGGTGGTATGTTATGTTTTTATATAATATTTTAGTTACGTATTCAAAATAGAATTTTCAAGGTAGAATGCTTATTAGTATATTAATATAATTTATTTGATAACGTGCATTTAGTAATGTAGATATTTGATAAAAAAAATATAATATTTTCGTGAAACTGGAAGCCACCCCTGAAGAAAAATTATATTTAATTAATATAATTAATTAAAACTATAGGCTATAGGCTTCACAGTGAGTAAGAAGAATGTCGCGTCGCCGTGCTCTTAGGGTGTGAGTTGGTGAGAGAGAGATAGATAGAATAGTATATAGAAGGATAAATAAGATATAAATAGATAGAATATATATATATATTAAGAGAGATATATAAAGAGAGATAATGATAAGAAGATATAAATTAGAGATATACATAGAGTAATATTAGATTAAGATATAAAATATTATGAATATGATAGAGAGTTAGATATAGAGAATAGAAATAGATAGAGATAAATTATTATAATAGATAAGTGATAGATATAGAAATATTATATGAAATAAAGTAAGTGAATATGCTAGCCTCCCAATAAAGCATCATGCAGGTAACTAAAAAAAACTATAACAGCTACAGAAAATAAATAACTAATTTTTAGATTTAATTCATAACGATAGACAAATTTCATCGATAAAACTTTAAAAAAAAATGAAGAATTATAATTTATATGTATCTGAAATATTTATTAATGAATACATTCGATTAAATAATATAAAGTATATGAAATCTTAGTCTAGCAGCCTTACTTTATGAACTCGTAATCTAATGACGCGTTTCCATATTCTGCAGAATCAGATACTGAGAGATCATCCGGTTAGCCAGAAAGACCTATGTTTATGTTTATCGG
>JABUQX010049589.1:0-22500 GCA_015478945.1 Trachelipus rathkii | reverse complement strand
TAGTAGTAGATAATAAGTATGAGGGTTATATAGTATTAGAGTCATTGTGTGTAGATAGGTTAGGTAGTCCTAGGTTAGGTTAGGTACAGTTAGTTAGTTATTAGGTTAGGAGGTTAGTATAGTGATACGTTATACTGATTACGTTACCGTTAGCTGTAATGTTATAGTTATATGTTATGGGTATGTTATGTATTTAAGTATTAGGTATATGTTATATATTTATTATAGTTAGTAGTTATTATATATATAAATATATATTATATATATATATAATACGTTATGTTTATTTTATATATATATATTTTAGTTTATTTAGTTAATTTAAGGTTAGTTAGTACGTTAACTATTTGATTTTTATATTAATTTTAAATTATAAATTATATAATTAATAAATTAATAAAAAATAATTAATAATAAATTAATATAATAAGATATTTATTTAAATATCCAACAAGTAGGAGAGCCCTCTTGTTAGAATTGAAATAAATTAAGAGAAAATTGAATAAATCATTAAATAGTGAGAATTATACTATAAGAGTTAAATAAGTAATAATAAACATTAATAAAATATAAAGATTATAATTTTAAATAATAAATAATTAAATCAATAGAATGTCTTAATATCTTGTAAATTATACTCAAAATTGTCAAGAAATATCCTCGTTTTCAGTATGAATTACACATTTTGACAAATACGTAAACATACTTTACAAAAGTGCACTTACAGACAAAGTTAAAACTGAATAGATACTCACAGTTACTAGTAATTATTAGCAATGAGCTCTATAGAGAGAAATTATAATCTCTTATCAAAAAACTAAGCAACTCACAAAACAACCACATATACGTTATTTACCAATTAAATTATTAGATTATTCTCAAATTAAAACTCGGATAAAGTCCCAAGACACAATCTAATTCACAAAATAATAAAATTTAATTACTTTTTAATAAATACATCTTTCCTTCACCCTCCATATCAAATGTTACTTAATATATATTTATATATATAAGCTATCACTATTAGATATATACAGTACATTTTACTTAATAATTTAACATAACTTAATTAACGTGTAGCGTTAAATAACTTATTACCCTGTCAAGTTATAACTATTAGTGTGGCAATTACCTCATTATATATATATAGGTACCAGCTCTATCACTATCCTCTACCATTAATAAGGTTTATTAATAGATGTCCATCACCATCGAATTATTAATAAATTAAAAAATTATATAATTATAACCTCATACCCAAGAATAAATTACTTATATTTATATAAGTGATATTACTCAACGTAAATAATAATTCATAAAATAACATAAAAAATAATAATATTATAATAATACAACTTATAAATTGATAGAGTGGTCCACATCAGTAAGAGAACATAGCATGTGAGAATTCATATCATATTAACAACTCGTAATATATAGGTTGAATGTTTTAATACGTGATAATTATTCCAATTGGCCATGTGGATAACACTATTTTTCATAAAATTTTATCTATGCTTTGATGTCCTCAACTCTAGACAACACTCAAGCCACAGGCAGAGCCTCTATTCAGAACGCGAGGATGTAGTGCACATCCACCAGCTTATCTAGAATCACTCTTAGCGTCATAATCATCTGCAGGAAATTAAGATAATCAGAGAGCTTTAAAAGGAAGTTTGAAGATTAATTTCAGCTATGTGTGTAGACTATCCATGAAGAAATGTGGAAAATAGCTAGTATTATTACTCATCCCAATAAAAAAAGTTATTGCAACATCCAATGTTTAGTAAGATGATTAGTAAATATATAATTTAGCTTATGTATTAGAACACAATAAGAAGAATGATATAGCGAGTAAAAAAATTTGAACGAAGGGCGGATAACAAAATAATAAGGTTGATTATTTATGCATGAAATCAAAAAGGTTTTCTTAGATCAATTACATTTTATAGAAGGCTGAATAAATTGATGACAGATATGAAGAAATAATAGAAGGCTTTTCAAATTTTGATATCAGAGCCAACGGCGTATGTTATATACTTAATAGTACAGACATAACTAATATCCGACTTAAAGTAAACACAACTTGTCAAATGATCTTCTCCAAAGTAAAGGAAAGCATTTGACATATTCCCGCATATACTACAGTTCAGACAAATAATATCCTAACGGTACATTAGAAAAAAAGAAGCTTACCCAGGACCACGCTTGCTAACAAGAAATGCCAAATAATCGAAGGATGAATACGCCTAGGTACTCCAAAACTGCTACCATCATTCAGGTACAGAGTCTATTTTAGGTACAAACCTGAGTGAGCCTGAAGAAGTGAAGATAGGTTAGACCATAGTGGAGGAAGCGCATGCCAGAATCAGTAAACCCGGAACCAGGTTTGCAAGTCATAAGCGAGCAACCAAATCAGCACGAGCCACACACGAGACATCCTGCCACATTGATACGTTCGAGAAAGTAAGCAAACAGAAGAGCCATATTCAGATTCGAATAAATTGAGGCGGCATAAAGTATTGATTTAGCAAGAAATTTGTAATAGAAGATGTATTTTTTGAGACCTAAAAAGAGAGGGGGCCAGAAAGAATTTAGTATAGAATAGGAGATCAAGAGTAAGTAATAGACGCTAACTTTTCGTATGATGAAAGCACCCGCTGATTATTTGCTCTATATCAGAAATTGATGATATCCTGCAACGTTTCTTAGGCTGAGTGAAAATTAGCGAGAGTGATAGAAACGAGAATTTTTCCACTCCCGATAAGCGCTGGCTCTAGCCTGAATGGCCCAGAGGAACAAGCTAAACGGAAATCGAACCATGGATTAAATGAGAGAGAGAAAGATATTTATAGTGCGGAAAGAGAAGGAATGAATACCTGACAATCATTCCCGTTCAAACGGATTACAGCTCCCACACTAGGTAGCCAGGAGCCGAGAAGCAAGATGCAGAATCAGAGTACAGAGCGAAGTCAATGTACCAATTAGAGTTGGAGCAGTTAGGAATCGACCGCAGAAGGAGACCCCACAATCAGACGAGAGACGAATCAAGAGAGAAAGTGCCAGAAAAATAGGCGACAGGGTATAGAGCAGGAGATGGAAGCGTATGGAGAGAAGAAGTATGAAGGAAATTAAGAGAATAATAAGATGTGGTCAGGGAATTGTAACCAAATAAGAGCGGAAAAATAGAGGAAATGATAAATCAGAGTTAAATTTGACCGACGAAGAAAGGAACACTGAGTGGTGACCCAAATCGTAAGTGAAAGGTCAAAGCTGTGTTCAAAGCACCTTGAGAGTCTAGATAAGGAGTAATTAGATAGGAAAGAGAAGCAAACAGTGTAGTTACAACTACAATTAATCGTGCAGCACTAAAATAGCATCATGGGAGAATAGTGAAGAGTGGATTGTGCGCCGACGAGGTTTCAGGAGCTGCGTTTACTATTGTTCCTCATAGGGTATACTATAAGTTGATTATAAGACCAATGGGAGCTTAAATGCAAGGTTTCTAAGTTTAGCCAGTAGTGATACCGAAAATTGTCAGGACCAGCGGCTCAGTTAAATGGCAAAGAATGGCGTTGTATACAGAACCATGTAATACAACAATTAAAAAAAAGGTGTCTTGATAAAGAAACTCTTAGAGGAGTAGCAAGAAAACATAGCTAAAGTAAGACAATATCCGAATATACATTACAAGGATCACAATAAGAATGTCGACTACAAAGACTTCCATACACATATGATTTCTCAACCTAAACAAAGTTTTAACACTGCAAACCGCATATCAGCACAAATCAGAGGGCCAACCTATAGCCTTGACACCAGTAGCGACAAGACAACAAAAGATAATAAGGGTGTATAATTATTAAAATAAGAACAGTAATTGTGAATATTAAGTAGCAGTAATTAATCAGTGTTTGGAAGCAAATAAAAAAGCTAATAAGATGATAAGATGCTGGGCATAAAAAATCGCAATGTTGTTTACAAAGAGTCAAAAGATTATAATAATTAAGTAACTGTATATTTAATAGCCTATGTTAGGCCTAAATAAATAGGAGTATTCTGCCCAGTAGAGTTTGGGTCCCTCTATATGTTAAAGAAAGAACTATAGATATGCATAGAGAGAGTTGAGCTAAAGAGATATGATAAATTGAGCAAACAAGGAATGATTTGTCTGGAGTGTGTTAATAGTAAGGGTCTATGAGGAAGAGGCTGAAGGATTTAGGAATTTTATATTCGTATTAAGAAAGGCGATTCTCTTAGACGGGAATTCATGATACAAATTCTTTTAATACTAAAATTTTATATTAATATACTATAGAATAATACGGATGAACCAATAATTCTTCATAGTTTAAAGCTAATCGGACGGAAGAGGATACCTATGGTAGAGTGAGTATAGATATATAAACTATTAAACAAGAAAATTTTAAGAAAGAAAGCAAGTACTGTTTCAAATAATATTCCTAATTCACTTTCATGAACAAAATAAGTAGTCTGTAAATTTTGGAATGGTTTGCCACAGGAGGTTGTATATTTTATAATAGATAGATATATATATATATATATATAATATATATAATAATATATAATATATATTATAATATATATATATATATATATAATATCAATTATATATTAATATATATTATTATATATATATATTATATATATATAATAATATATTAATTAATATATATATATAAACTCATATCAACCATATCACTTAAATCAATCACCTACCTATAATACTCACACATTATCCCTTCCACCACGCCTCAAAAAATACTGATATATATCATAATAATGATATTTTTAAGACTTTGAGCTGTTTCATGATGATAAGAAAATATAGTGGCTATTACTTTTCTTCTGTGTCATCCAGAAGCTATTGAACTATAGTTGAGTGATATTATAATAAACAATATCTATTGTCAGTTTTAACTATAATGTTATAGTGAGTTATTGTAACTCGAATTTATGATATTATATTGATGATATATATATTTGTAATAATTGATGAATAATTGATTTGAAAGTATCTTAGTATTAGTGGTGTATTCATATGTATGATATATAAATTTATGTAGGGCTTATTTCCTTATATGATATATTCAATTGCAAAGAGTATGCCCGTTGTCTTGTGCAGAGCCGTTAGGTTGATTAATAGCAATATACTGCCTTACTACAACCAAAACAAATATCTCCATATAATTGTCTAATATTATAGTAAAGTATCTGAACCGGTATTTTCCTAATATTATCACTGTCGAGATATGAGAAAGGTAGTGTAGATATAATATCCAGGAAATTTATTAATATGAGTCTTTGAATTCTTAATTATGATTATGTAACAGTAATGAGTAAAATTATCCAGAATTAATAAGGATGTCGGAATAGGGATACCGAGATCAACGATAGCTGATGAACAGCTGCTGGATTAAATAATAGCCACTGCCTCTCTCCCTGATTATATTTAATTTTATTTCTATTGTAATCTATTACCTTAATAGATGAGATGTTCTGCAATAGAAACCTGGGTGATCTTGTCCAATAGGGTCTGTCATTGTGAGAAGATATAGTCCGAGCGCCGTCCCTACTGATATATATCAATCTATATTTTACAGAAAAAACACATGCCTTTCTATGTAGAGCTACGTATCGTTACATTCACTTGTTAAATAGAGTGATATGAATCTACATCTAGAATGTTTAATATCTAATTACATAAAGTCAGTATATTAGGACTTTATTTTACATTATGAATGATCTTTCAGGACTCGTGGTACACTCTCAATTCTTATCGTCGTTATAATTAGTTGCTTACAATATATATAAAAAATATAGTTTCCGCTCATAACTGAGGAACATTGTTTCTACGATGTAATTCTCTAGATAGCATAATATCTTATGTTAATGAGTAGTAGGCAAGTAAAAGACTCAAGTCTAGTGCATCAAGGCTACCAATACACAACCACCACACCAACATAGATTAGATATATAATATATATATAATATAATATAAATATTATAATATAATATAGTATATATTAATAATGATATAATAATATATATATATAAATTATATATATAATAATAATATATATATAATATTAAATAATATAATATTTAGATATAATATATATAAGATGATATTATTGATATAAGTAGTCACTGCATATAATTAGATAATATAAGTAAATACAAACTATATAAAAAAATATCTCGTAGGAGGGAAGTTCATAAATATTAGCTAGTCTGAAAGAAAAGGTATATATATTAGGTGATATTATAAGTTAAGAACAGTATATTTATATAAAGAGAATAGATAAGATTTATATATAGATTTAATATATATATATATAATATGATAATTATATAATATATATATATATAATATATATAATATATATATATATAATATACATATATATAATATATATAATATATAATATATTATATAATAATTTATATATATATATATATTAGAAGTATATATAAAATATTAGAATAATAATACAGTATATATATATGATATATTATATTATATATTATAGATAGAGAAGATAAAAACTGATTGATACATTATTAATATATAGTACATCCGATACATAGAACATAGGGAAGCAGGAAAAATAGTTTCTTGATAGAAATATATATTAATTATAGTATAATACCATTATAATATATATATATATATATATACAATATATATTATATATATTTATAAAATTATCACCAAATTAACTAATAGATTTTAGAGTTATTATTTCTATATAAGGAAAGAGAGATGGAACCATACATATTATATATATGTATATATATTAATTATATATAATAATATATATATATATATAGATTATTATATTAATAATAAGAGAAAAATTAGAGATGATATATATATATATAATATATATATATATATATAGTAGTATTAAAGATTATAGATATATATATATTAGTAGATATAATATAGATAGATTGCTAGCATAGTCATTTTATAGATGAATATTATAATAAATATAATATAACCGTTATTATTGTTATTTTGAAACTGCTTTAACTATTATTGGTGTGCTAAAGCTCTAGTTAATTAATCATAATATATTCTTATAAATAATAATAAAAATAAATTAAGTTAATCAAAAGGTAATATTAATTGAAGTATTTAAATACTATTTATAATTAAATGGAAAATGAAAAACATTTGACGACTGTTGGATGGTAACGATTTCTAGTTTAAGTGCTGTTGTTCCATTTATATATATTATATTATAATATATTATATAATATAATATATATATTATAGTATATATATATAATAATATTATTAAATTAATTAATATTAATATATATAATTTGGAAAAGGTACGTATAAGAGAGAGAGGAATAAAAGAAAGAAATGAGGAAAATTAAGAAAAAAAATAATTAAAAATTTAAATTAAATAAAAAAACTATACAAAACGAAAGAAATTATTAATATAGTCAATTAAGCTTCAATTAATACTATAAATTGATTAAAGCAAATTAATTATTAAAAATTCTTCCCAAATAATTATAGGTATCAAATGCTAGCTTTATTGCCACTGGTGGAATTTCGTCTTAAAACAAATTTAGAAAAAGATTTTGATGATAGAACTTTTTTTGACAATACCCATACACCTAAAATCTGCTAGGATAAAGCTATTTATCGGAGATTATATAAGACTGTAAATAATTAATATAAGAAAATATAATATCTAAAATAATAAGTAAGAATTATATCATATATACTCCCTCAATCACCTAAAAATTAAAGTTTTAAACTAAGAATATATATTTACTCACATAATAATTAATAATAAAATTGAAACGGATAATAACTAATTATAATGTAAGTTCTCCCTCCGTAATCTGAATAATAATTATAACGAGTGTAATAATGAGATTAATAGACATAAATAAGAAGTTACCAATAAGGCTAATATTCAATATTCCATATCAAGTATATTAACCATAATTATAAATAAAGTCATGTAATCTATAAGTTGCATAACTACATTCTGTATATTATGATATGAGCATTGTAATTTAATAGAACCTATCGTATATGTAGTATTTATGCAAAATCATCTTTTTAGATTTGTAATGGAGCGAGTGTAATATTCAGAATCACTCGTATAGCAAGTATATTTGCAGTAATGTCAGGATAAATAAGTAAAATATAGAAACAGCACCTATTGCGGATACGCTAAATCTAAATTCTGTGTCGAGTTAAAGCATGATAAATATTCTTAGAGATTACTGTCACTGAACATTTGCTTTTTAAATATCATTAAGTCTTATTAATTTGGGATTTCACTACTTCTAGATCGCGGGAACTTATGGTTTTTAAAGCGTGCATCTAAAGTCTATTCATATAAGAATGGAGGATCCTATTTTATGAGCAAATATGATTATTTGATAGGGTGAACGTACCTCTCTGAGTTAGTGGAATGTACCAAATCTACGTTAACAGATTATGATGGAAAAATATTGTGAGGTGAAAGTTTAGTGTAGAAGATTGCGATGAGAAAGTGGGAATGCGAGCCCTGTTTTCAGAGATGGTCAAGAGTAAGTGATTGCAGAAGAGAAACGAGTAGTAGTTTGAGTGATGATAATAATAAATGCTAGTTCATATTAGGGAATTACAATATATCAAGAAAAAGAAGAAAAACCTAGTTTGCACATTTGCGCAAAAAAAATGAGATGACCAAACTAGTTAAGCTCAATAGATCTTGAGTCTGGTATGTGGATAAGCAAGAAATAGCGTAAAACAAGGTCAATATAATTTAGGCAAGATTTACTTGAGAAGACTTGAAATGGAGCACAATTTTTAATATTGTGAATAATGAAGTATTAATATAACAGGCGTAAATGAATCATGTGATATTAATTGAGTTACGATCCTTAATAAACCAAACGCAAAGTGCGGAAAGACACATTAAAAAATTCTGAACCTTATCGTATTACCTAGATGAATAAGCACATTATAATTGAAACATTAAGTCCAAAGGAGTGAATTAAAAATAATACCTTAGTATTATTGGTTTTTATATGGTAACAGCTGTTTAGTGTATTGATGCACAAGCGAATTTGTACCTTCAGAAACTAAGACAGTTAAGATCACGTCTTTAAAAATAGATACTTATTATTAATGGAACAGATTTAACTTCGAATAACGAGTTCAGTGAATCAGAACGTGACAAGTTACAGCACGATTGGAGAGTAGTGACGTTAGCACCACTGATAACGGAGCTCATCTTCACACTGTGCTCTCAAATTATGAAATTTCTGCGTAGAAGAAGAAAAACATTCAAGTATTCACTTCCACATCCTCCATACAGACCAGATCTAGTTGCTCCGTGCGATTTCTACCTCTTCCTAAGTTGTAAATGAATGATTAGAAAAGGCTAGTCTAATCACATATTTAGTTACGATGAAGAAATTTAACATATTAAAAAAAATACTAATATTGTAACACGTTTAAATCTAAAACACTACTCTGTGAAAATAATGACTTACCTAGGTACTGCTTATGATGTCTAATTGAATAGAGAACATTGGAATCACTCTGTGCTAACCTTACGCTAAGGGTCATACTTATACTTTGTAAATAAGATAGATTAAACTATGTAATTTTACATAGTTATAAAGTCCAATCCATAATTAAACAACATCAATCAATAGTTAACACTATATATAATTATAGGTATATATATTATATATATAATAATAGAAAATTAAAATATCAATAGAAAGATTACTTTTAGTAGGGCACAATAAATATTAATAATATAATGATATATATATATATATATATATATTATAGTATAATATAGAGTATATATATATATATTGAATAGATATTATATATATAGTATTATATATATATGTATATATTAATTAATATAAATATAAAATATATAAACTATAATATATATATGTAATATATTAAGAATATAATAATATATATATATTATATATATTATATATAAATTATATTATTTATTATAGTTATAATTATAGTTTTATTAAAAACATGAATATATATATATAATATATTAAGAAATTTATAGAATCAAGTGGTTGTGTTTATAACTAATAAAATGTAAGTTTCTTAAGGTTTGACCGATGATCCAAAAAGTCGGCTTTACCTTAGTGATAATTGTATTAATAATAGTAATGAGATATCATAAAGATTCAAAAAAATTGAATCTTGATAAACAAAGGATCGAACAGTAATAATAAGTGGAACTAAAAAATTTAATTAGATTAAAAAAAGTGCAAGGGCTCTACTCTATTAATAGGTAACTCAAATAGAATAAACCATATTTATAACTACGAAATATGAATTAGGTGGAATTGGCTTGTAAGAGCTGATGAGACTCATGAAAAAAAGAATATAATAGATGTGAGTATAAGGCAGCTGAAATCTGAAAAGAGCTGATATCATGTTTTGGAGACAAGCAAGGATAAAGTAAAGCTATATAATAGATCCTTGTTAAGTATATTGAAAAAATCAGCATATAGGTTTACGAAACTAACAAGAATAAATATAAGTAGCATATATAAAATAGCTTATATAATAAGGTATCATAAGTATTTAGTGAGAATTGCGCCACAAAGTATTTGAGGTTCCCCTTATTTTAAGAATAAGACAGACATAGTGTATTGCTGCGAGAGAGTGGTATAAAGGTTAGCGCTACAAGGATGATTTACTGGACAAATTGTAGAGTAAGAAGCATGATGGGGATGAGTGTGACGGATTAATATCACAGAGTAAGTATAGTATTTCAATATTAATATATACAGCGTACTCTAGACTCAGTTTCGAAAGTAAGCAACTTATATGAGACCTAAAATGAAGACCAATAACATTCTTTATGATAGGTGTTACACTCATGATTAATTTTCAAAGTTTATTGAATTCATTTTCGAATAAAAAAATAGTAAATTTGAAATAAAGGAACAAATGTCAAAAAGTAACATAAGGTTATTGAAAAAATGAAAATCTGTAAAAAGAATGGACTTAACTAAACACATAAAAAATCATTCGAAAAACGACGTTTTATATTAGGAAGGATGTCAGAAAAAGCTCGAAGTTATTGCTCATTAATTTGTCCCATCAAAAATTGATGTATACTTAGAAAAAATATAGAAAATAAATACTTAATGAATCACTAACCTTCTATATGGGGATAAGAGATGTGAGACATGGGCTCAGACTCCAGAAAGCAAATAAATTGGACCTACTGCCAACATTTTATTGATTAACAGATTCATTGTAATATAGATTTCCACATTTCTCATATATTATTTAATATATTAATTTAAAAAAAAGAAATAAATATATATATAATATATATATATTAATATTATAATTATATATAATATATAATAAATTATAATATAATTATATTTATATTTTATATATAGATATATATTAGATATATAATAATATATATATATATGAATATAAATATATATATATATATTATGATATATATATTTCTTATATGTTATATTATATTATTATATAATATAAGTATATACAAATGTAATATAAATCAATGAGACGAGCATCCTTGCCTTCGTTGTCAATAGTTTTGTATGCTTAACGAACACTTTTTTTCCAAATTATTATGATCAAACGTATATTTTGTTTTTAGAATTGATATAATCATAAAAGTTTTCAACATATTACTCATTATATAAATTAATACTACTAAAACTAGTAGGACTATTGAGGTCATGGGATAGGTGTTTATCAACATTTCCATTAGTGTTATGTGAATTGTGATTCAGGTATTATGCTCCAACGTTGTAAAAAACAAAATAATATATAAGTCTTGATAAATCATATCGATCATCATATAAGGGAAAGTTTTTGTCGACAAATGAAGAAATCAAAGCAGTAGCTTGCCGAACAATAGACCCCTGTGAAGACCTAAATAGTTGAGAGGATTGAGAATATGGTGAAGACATTAGTTTTATTTATATCCGAGATCCAAAAGTAGAAAAAATAATCTATAGAATGCACAATATATGGAATCATTTTAATTATTATATTCCACCAGAGAACTAATTATTTTATAAATATAATAGCTTCCGAATGTATTTTTTTAATTGGCTTGACTCTAAACCTCACACTATATCATTCTGTTTGGTTTTTAAGTTACATTATTCGTTTACTCAAATACCAGAATACATCTCTGTCTTTAACAGATAATATGCTTAAAAAAACTATCGACAATGTGAATCGAGCGGCATATATCCGAACCACTTCTAACAGTCGCATATACCCCTCTTCAATAAAGAGAGAGGTCTGGCCCGGTGAACACACTGACAATTGAGTTACATCTACATCATTAATAAGATTCATATACTCCACATGAGAAATAATTAATTAGCAGTATGTCAATATCTATAACATATTACATAATATCATCATCTGATAGAGTTATAATAAATTAGAACTACACATCCTCTAAAATCTTTATTTCCAATAAAGTAACCTTTAATTATAATCTTATGTGACATTACTTTCAAAACGCATAATATAAGGTTATCGAGAACACTTATACGCATTTATAATAAATATTTGGAATAAAATAATACTGAACTATGAGTAAGTAATATATATTCACTAATCCAAACTCAAGTGAGAAATAATTTGAGTAATAATTAGGCTCTTCATGGTCCTTTGTATAACCTACCAAGAGTAATATATAATAAATAAATAATTAAATATATAATAATATAATAATATTATAAATAATAATAATAATATAAAAAATAAATAAATAAAATAAATATAATATATATTAAATAAATAATAATTAAATATTAATAATTAATAATAAATAATATAATATAATAATAATAATAATCTAATAATAATAATAATAATAATGAAGTAAATAATCAGAAAAAATTTTTATTTTAATATATAATAATAAAGATTAAATATATACTCAAATAAATGACTCAAAATAAGAATAATATAGTAATATTAAATACATAATAAATTATTTAATAATCTAGTCAATACATAACGAATTTACTTAAATAAACAAATCATAAATTAATAATAATAATAATATAAATATTATAATTAATATATATAAATTTATAATAATAATATTAAATTAATATTAATAAAAGATTAATATAACACTTATTACATACCCAAGTGATTGAAGAACATTCTCCTGAAAATGTTATTAATATTATATATATATAATAGTATTATAAATATATATAATATATTAAAAAATATTAATGTATATAAAATTATTTTTTAAAACTTAAGCTGAAGTTGCAATACCAAGAAAATATTAATAATAGTTAACAGTTATGTATTATATATTTGTCAAAAAATGTTGTCAAAGGAATGTAAAGATTAAAGATTAAATCATATTAGATGAATTATAATTAATTTATACGTATACATCCTGCTATTTCTTAAATAAATTCAAAAAGTATAGATTACGTGCATATCGTGAAATTGTACGACATCACTCGCTTTATTTTTCCATATGAGTCTCACTTAATATATCCTTTTATTTATTTGGAAGTAAAGTTCGATCATATGGTCAATCATCTCCATCCAAGTTCTTTATTCAGAGGCTTCATTCATCTCCCCTTCCTTTGCATGCTTGTCTATACCCATATCTTCTTTACAACACATACAATACATTTCTCATCTGTTGTGTTTCCATAACGATATAAAATTAATATATAGAATGAACTATGCTATGTATGTTGTATCCGTTAAATATTAATAATATAAAACTTCATTCTCCTTTTGGAATTAAATATAATAATATAATTAAAAGTATATATAATAAATAAATAAAAATGAATCTAGTATGATATTGGTAGTAAATTAGCAAGTGATCTATTTAAATGAATGAATTAGCTCAGTTAGGGCCCTCAAATACTAAATATAAATTTATATATATGAGAAATTGGGTAACCATATGTTTGGAGATAAATGGAATAGTACCTATTAAGGTGAATATATATATATTATAAATGAGATATATATAGTAATAATATATATATATATATATATAATAATATATATTTATATTGAAGCTCTGCAGGATATGATTGTTGATCATACAGAACTTCTTTTTATTGTAAGTATGTGTAAACAAATGAAGGCATAAGGATTGTATGCAATATAATATGCAGTTTTACTAAGTAAAGGTTAGCCTGAAGGCTTGAACCTATCAAAGGTATCCACAATTAAAAACAGTTATAACAAAATGGTTCAAAATAAAGAGATTAAACCCCATAGATAGCATAGCTAAAGCGTTACAATTACTCCATAATCCAGAAAATAGTGAGACGCGTACCAGCCATCGATAGTGAAGCTCTAATCCTCTGACTCGAAATCAGTACTGTTAGAAGAAGAAGACTATGGAGATGAAGGGAGTCTAGGCAGGTATCCTGTTTCAATCTGTAGTATCGGGGCTGAGCGAGCGAACGTTGCCATAAGTCGTTAAAGGGTAGCCCTGAGGATGGAACGATGATTAAGAGTATGAAGAATTCACTGAGCCGGTAAGTTGGAGGGGTAATGTAGATAAAGATAGAGGGCAATGTGAGGTGACGTATAATGACCGTGTACAGGTTAGTGGAGGTTCTTGAGCCGTCGTAATTTGATGCAGGTGAGCTGTGAAGGAGGATGAAAAAAGGAGGTATAAGAGAAGAGGATTCAGGAAATAGAGTATATATTATAAGAAGTAGTCAGAGAGGAGGAGAGAGGGAAGAAGGGAAGAGATAGACAGGAGGAGAAATAGTTGAAGAACCGTTAATAAAGATATCGAGTTTAAGAAAAATAAAAGGGGGTGAGAATGGTAAATCAAACAAGGTCATAAAGGCGTCAGTAGGTCATAGAGCAAACAGGTATGACTATAAGAGGATTCGCCTCGAAGAAAGCAGGACTTTATTAAAGAGCTAGGTACGATTTGAAAACGATACTTCTGTACGTGTTAGGACGCTGTATCGTGTAAAGAATTTAACTCTCTATCCTTAAGTAATTATCACTGGTAAAAAAGGGTCCATACTATAACTTAGGTTGGAGAGCGGGCGTGAGGAGTCTTGGTCGAACAAAGACATGAGTGCAAGAAGAAAGGTCCTTAGGGATATAGAAATGGGATATAGGAATGCACTTTGTGTGGACGAGAAGGAGTTTACGTCTCCACGACGAAGCATTCAGCGCCTCAAAGCGGGTAAAAGATAAAGCTATATATAGTCGGTGATATAATATACGGATTAGAGTATGGAATTTAGAAGAGAGCGATTAAGAACTTAGATGAAAGAAGAAGTCACCGGGAAGACCGAAGAGGTAAGAACCCATTACACTAAACAGCAGTAATTAAGATATACTATAATAGATAAATTATAAAGTAATACCGAACAGTGTACAAGTATCCATATCTTAACCACAGAGAAGGCTTAAGGCCAGAAAACTGGACTAGACAGAGAAAAATAGGTACGGAAAAAGGAACAAGCGTAAGCCGTCTAAAGTTATCTACAAGTTATACCGGATTAGGGACTGAAAGCTTTAAAGGAGTAAGCTCTTATTGAAGCTTAGATAACGTGTGAAGGAAACGACTTCAAACAAGGCCGTTCGCTTGTGGGTGGAAAGAAGAAGTGTGAATCTTCTCTGAACCAAGAAGATTCATCTAATCTCTCCATAAGAAGGATTCGAAAGGTCATCCCTGATCCGTGGTAACAGAAAGCAGCACTCCAAAGCGAGAAATCCAGTGAGCTAAGAAAGCTTAAGCTATAGATTCCGCATTGGCTGCAGAGAGAGGGAAAGCCTCGGTCCAACGTGCGAACCGGTCTATACATGTAAGAATATATTTCTTACCGCGGGATGGAGGAAGAGGTCCAACGATGTCGATGTGGACTCGTTCAAAGTAAGCACCCGGGGGTCAGAAAGTTCCTAGAGTAGCTTTGGTGTGACGGTGCACTTTGGATCGTTGGCAAGGAAGGCAAGTGCGACACCAAGTTCCTACGTCGGCATTCATATCAGGCCACACAAAACGGGCAGCAACCAGTTTGCGTGAAGCCTCAATGCCAGGGTGGGAAAGCGAGTGAAGATTGAGGCACGGAACGATGCTGGTACGAGAGGACGAGGAGAACCCTGAGACACGTCGCACAAAAGTCTTTTCTCTATTCCAGGGAGTTGGAGCCACTCCAGCTTGAGAGAAGAGTCTTGTGGAAGTGCAGGATCTACAGTAGTCTGGCACGTTACCATAGCGTCGTAGTCGATGTTGGGCAAGGCTGAAATCGCGTCGATTTCAATGCGAGAGAGAGCGTCGGCAGTGAAGTCGTCGACACCTGAAATATGTCTGAAATCAGTGGTAAACTGCGAGACATATTCAAGGTGACGAGCTTCTCGAGGGGAGTGCCGTTCGTTTCTGGAGACCATAGCGAAGGTAAGTGGTTTATGGTCAGTAAGGATGTGGAACTCACGACCCTCCAGAAAATAGTAAAAATGACGGACGGCGAGATACATCGCAAGTAACTCTCTCCCGAAACCACTGTAACGAGTCTCAGGAGGTTGCAACTCGCGAGAGAAAAAGGCGAGAGGAGACCACACTTCGTTCAGGTGCTGCTGTAGGACACCTCCGACCGCAAAATCGGAGGCATCCACCTGAACTCTGGTCGGAGCTGAAGTCCTGGGGGGACTAAGAGGGTGCAGAAAAGCCGAGTGCTTCTGGGACAGCTACAAAAGGCAACCAGTAGCTTCGTCAAGTTCCAGTCCGGTGCTTGGGGCGAATGAGCGGGGACGCAAGAACATCTGGCACCGATTTCAGAAAACGATGGTAGAAGTTAAGCATGCCGAGGTACTGACGAAGCTGCTTCTGATTGACAGGCCAAGGGAAGGTGTGAATGGCATCGACGCGCTCTGCAAGAGGACAAATGTCATCCGCTGAAACAGTGTGTCCTAGAAAAGTAAGGGAAGGGACACCAAAAGCACACTTTGCCGGGCTGAGACGCATGCCACATTCATTCAACCTGGCAAAGACGGCACGTAAATGTTGCTCATGCTCGGCAAGAGAAGAGGAAGCTATTAGGAGGTCATCCAGATAGGAGAAGGCGAAGGAGAGACCTCTAAGGATATTATCAATGAACCTCGTTAATGTCTAAGCGCGCTCCTCAACCAAACGGCATCCTGGATATCAAAGAGGCCAAAAGGGGTATGATGGCCGTCTTTGGTATGTCCTCTTCTGCGACCGGGATCTGGTGGTAGGCCCTCACAAGATCCAGTTTCGAAAATATGGTCTTACCGGCCAGATTCGAGAAAGTGTAACGACTGGTGCGGGACCAGGTAGCGGTCTGGTATCGTACAAGCGTTCAAGCCCTAAAATCTCCCAACAGGCCTCCAATCAGGAGCACCTTGGGCACCATGTTGACGGGGACGACCATGACATTTTGGAAGGGCGGGACGATAACCACAGTTCGAGCATTACTCGAAACTCGCTTTGGTGCCGTTAAGGCTTGTTCAGGAGGCAACCGCGACGCACGAGCGAAGTGGGAAGAGCCATAGTCTCTACTATGATGGCGCACCAGAATGTTGAAAAGAGAGAAGAAGAACAGGTTCCAACAGGCCGGAAATCCTTCTGCAGGATTAAGAGAAGGGGGAGCGCAGAATGCTTTAAGAGCAGAAGAAACTACGGTACCTGCAGAAGACAGAGACATACCGTCAACCAATCTCCTGTTTCTTAGATCAACCATAAGGTCGAAATGAGGACAGGAAATCAGCTCCCAAAATGGGTTCGGTCACATCAGCAACCCACGAATACCCAAGGGAATTGACGGCGGAGGGAAAGATCTAAGGTGCACAAACGCTCACCAAGACGGGATGGTACTACCATTTGCTGCATACAGAGCCCGGTCAGGAAGAGGACAGCGGACTGCTGGGTTAGCATCACGACTGGTAGCCAAGAATACACGACTCCGGTGTCACAGGAAGAAAACATGTTTGTAGAACCTGTTGAAAAGCGCAGTTAGCATCCTGAGACGAAGAAAGCGGAGAGGAAGAACAAACGAGGGTGGCCAGCTGGACTCCACCGCTTTATTGACGCCGGTTAGGGGTTTCCCGAGAACGTTGCAGTGGCTGATTGCACTTGTGTGTTGCGTTTGCAAAACCGAAGCGGTGGTTAAAACAATTATCCTTAGATATTGCGTAGGCCGGGGTGGGACACGATCGAAAAATCACGCCAGAAGAGGGCGGTTGCGGAACGGAATCCCTTTGAGACCCGAAGCTGGCTGAATGTCATAAGCTACGCGCCTTAAACATCCACCATGCCCTGTTCCAGAGTCGAAAGACGGGCTTCAACTCTAGAAAAAAGGGAGAACAGGCGATCGTGAGAGGCGGTTGGAGATAACAGGGGTACGGAGGATGCGATGGGTACGCCGGTAAGAAACAAGAAGAACACGAAGAGGAATTCGAAGAAAAACCAGAAGGTGAAGAGAAAAAGTATAGGAGAAGAACAGGCGAAAAAAAGACAGGGAGAGCAATGAGGCAGGAGGAGGGAAAGTACCTGACTTGCAGGGAGACAGGGAAGACAGTCACAGGGCAGAAGATGGCAGAAGACCATCAGCGCTCTTGCACCTCTGAAGAGAAAGTCGGGTCCATCGAGGCAAAGAAAGTACTGCACAATCGCTGGCAGTTTCTGCAAGAAACACGAGTGCGGATGAAATTTGTTCCTGGGGCTGGGAAGGACCACTTAATAAGGACAGCATCTGCACCAGGAGATCAGAAGGCTTTTGATCTCCTAGCGAGGTGCCCCGCAGTAACTGCTCATACTTAGCCTCCGAGTAGAAGCTATGCGGAGACCAAAAGCATCTCGAAGAAAGCGGTGTACGGAGTGGGGGAAGAAGACAAGGTGGGGATGGAGTCTCTGATACGGAGAGAGACTTCTTCGGGGAAAACACAAGACGATTTACTATATCTTGTCTGTTCATCGCCGACGTACGCAAAATTACCCGTCAACAATAGAAACCACAGCCTCAAGGTGGTGCTAAATATAAAGGGAAAACGAACTTGCGTGGAGGAGAATCCGTCCTCCCACCATACGCAGAGCAGTGAGAAATGAAGAAAGAAGAAAGGAATTGTGAAGGAAAGAGAATGTAGAATTAGGAGTAGAAGAAAGCAAAAACCACAGCACAATACGATTATGCGGGGCTTTTGAGTCCGTGTCCAGGAATTGAAGACAAATGGTCTAATATTTGGGCTCCACGCAGTGGGGCTATATATATGTTTTTTTTTTTTTTTATATAGCACCAAGCAAGTTTAACGAGGTTTTTTTTAATTTTTCAATATTCCAGAAATAATCACGAGAACTTAGAATTTTGAGTTCTTAAAAGGTTCTGTAGGGCTGGTGCGTTGGGCTACTTCTACTGGATAGCTCTGCTCTTACTAGCTCCAGGATTCACCCCACTTTGGTCAGTTTGGAGTGACCACTTATGCGTGTTCTGTGGTCTGTTTTGCATACAACCAGAGGCATGATTAAAATGTTGAGCTGATAGAAGTTTAATATGTGAGTTGAATTTTGAACAATAAATTTTGAAGTTAAATGTCTGAACATAAAGTCAAATTACGTTGGTAATTAGAATTACTTAGAGCGCAATTTTAAAGCGTCTTGCATCAGAGAAAATGGCGCGTAGAGATACGATGCTATAGTGTTGCCACTTTTAATATAATTTTTCACAGTCTATTAAATGCAGTGGCTTAATTTTATTTTGATTATTAATAATTGCGCGCTAAATTATACGGTCAACATGACCTCAAACTACAATATATATAGTATATATATATATATATATATATATATATATATATATATATATATATATATATATATATATATATATATATATATATATATATATATATATATATATATATATATATATATATATATATATATATATATATATATATTATTTTTTTTTTTTTTTTTTTTTTTTTTTTGTTCAGTTTGATGTCCTGTGTCCTTCTTGGTATGAAAGAAGAAGATGGGAAGCTGAAGTTATCCTGGGTTATGGTGTCAACCATGTTGTCCCCTGTGTTCCCTTTTGTATCCCTTTATTTATTTATTGTATTAAATTACCTGTTTTGGTTTGGTTTTAAAAAAAATTTCACCCTTCTAAATGGTTTAAAATATGGAGGTGGTAATTGGTACTTTTTACTTTATGCAAATCAGTCTCTTTAACAATTCAATTTTTTTTTCTGATTTGAGTGAAAAATTTTTTTTATTTTTTTTGCTGACAAACACTTGTCCAGATTAATAATTAATTGCTTAAAAACAAACAAAGAAAGCTTTTTTATATTCATGTTTAACACACCAACAAATATAATATATATATTATATATATATATATATATATATATATTATATATATAATAATATATATATAATATATATATATATATTATCATATATATATATATATATATATATATATATATATATATATAGGCCCTTGTATGTTTTAAGACTCCGTCAGTTTTGATTTTTTTTTTTTTTTTTTTTTTTTTTTTTTTTTTTTTTTTTTTAATATATGATACTAACAATGAATTTCAGTGGTGACGGACATGATTCAAAAGTTCGAAATATTTTAAATTAATTTTTTAAAAATCACATTTATATAAAAAAAAATTCAAAAATGAAATATCTCGAAAAGTAAGACACTTACAGAAAAACCAATTACATATTTGGAATCAGCGTATAAAGCTTATTATATATATATATATATATATATATATATATATATATATATATAAATTATATATATATATATATAATAATAATATATATATATAATATATATATATATATTATATATATATATATATATATATTCATAAATGAAATATCTCGAAAAGTACGACACTTACAGAAAAAACAATTACATATTTGGAATCAGCGTATAAAGCTTATTACAAAAATGTAAAAAAAAATTAGGGGGCTCAGCCGACGGGGAACACAGGGCGGGGACGTTTTCCATACCCGTAGGAGAGGGGCGGAGGAACACACCCGCGACACCCAAAATACCAAAGAGGCGGGGTTCATTCCGGAACCCTCCCCGGTGGGGGAAAATAGCCACCCTGTCGTTTCCCCGAAGGCCGAGAGACCCGAGCTCCTGCCATCCTTTCGCTTTACCATGCTTTTTTTTTTTATTTATTTACAGTTGTCACCCACCACTCACGGGCACCCACTTGACTCGACCCGCTCCAAAAGCCGGCTGAAACCAGAGCCCCCCCCCCCCCCCAGATATGAGAAACAGATACTCCAATTAACAAGGGCGGACTGAGACCCTTGGTAATAGCTGAGTAACTGAGAAAGGAAAAAAAGTCTCGCAGTCTATTAAACAGAACTCCCAGTTCTTTGAAGCCGCCCTGGGCAACCGTTGTCGATATGAGGTTATATCCAAGATCATTTCTTTTTTGTCTTATCGTCACAGGCTAAGGATGTTTATACTTCAACAGAGAGAGGACGACGAAAACCTATCGAAAGAATCAGAAAAGTTAGGAAGGTGTTTTAGAGAGGGACGATTTGTAGAAGTTGAGTTTTTTAAAGAATTAATTTCATACAAGGTTGAGCGACCCCCAATCGGAATTTATCCAAGATCAGAGAGAATAAACGAAAGATTAAGACGAGAGGCAATTCTAGAAGTTAAAAGAGAGGAGCAGAATTGAAATGAGTTGAAAAGTGAAGAAGGGTCGAGGCATCGGCATATGAGTGGATTAGAGTTAATCGTTGCAGGTGAGAAATCATTAAAGAAAATTTAAGAATAAAATAGGAGCATAAGACGAACCCTGAGGAACACCACTATTGACAGAAAAAGAAGAAAGTCGCTCCATCAACCAAAGCTGATATTGAGCGATCTGAAAGAAAGCTAGACATAATCAAGCAAAGAGAAAAGGAGGGGAGCTTGAGAGCAGTGACGCGTGCGCCTAACCCGGTCAAATGCTTTGGATATTGTCAAGCGCCACCAACGCAAGTCTCTTCCGTAGTTCCTAAGACCGGAAAACCATAAATCGTGTAAATAGGAAAGTATATCCAGTAGACCTCGAATGCCGAAAGCCTACTGTGATAACGGAACAAAAAGAGAAATGAAAGTCCAAGATAGTCTGAGAAGTGAGAGTAAGGAGTGGTTTCAAAGTTCCTATTCAAAGAGCATAGGCGTAATTAGAAGGAATTCAGAGCGCTTCCTTTTTTCGGAACAGTTGTAGAAGTTGAGTTTTTAAAGAATTGAATTCACAAGGTTTGAGACGACCCCAATCGAAATTCTATCCAGATCATGAGAGATATAATCGGAAAGATTAAACGAGCAGGCAAATCTAGAAGTAAAAGAGGAGCAGAATTTGAAATGAGTGAAAAGTTGAAGGTCGAGTCATCGGCAATGAGTGGATAGAGTTAGATGTGCAGTGAGAAAATCCTCTCTCTTTTG
>JABUQX010049588.1:12500-16428 GCA_015478945.1 Trachelipus rathkii | reverse complement strand
ATTATTATTATTATACTATTTATTATTATTTTAATTATATTTTTTAATTATAAATTTATAATAAATAATATAACAAATTAATAAATTTTAATTTATTACTATATATATATATCTATTATATATATATATATATTATATATTATATATTATATATATATTACTTATATATTATATATATATATATACTATAAATATATACTATATATGGTAATAGTAAGCTCGCAGATCGGGCTTCACCCCCAATTTTTATAAAAATCACAGGATATTTACTCTAAAAAAATAATAATGAAGAATAAGAAAAAAAAAACCAGCGTGGCGGTCTCTTTAGGAAAAAACATTACAGCCTCTCAAAGTTGTTAAAACTCCCATAGACTTTTCATTTTTGATCCTTCCAGGCTAGGTCTCATTTCAGGCCCTCTAGTTCAGGTTATGATATGTTTTGTTATGTATACACAGAGAAAATCTATGTATACTTAACAAATCTTATCATAACCTGAACTAGGATGGCCCTAAAACGAGCACGGGGCCCACTAAATTTTTTATAACAAAGCCTATGTGAAAATTTTTAACTTTGAGAGGCTGACGTTTTTTCCTATAGGCTTAACTCATTTTGGCTTATTTTATGCTTCATTATTATTTTTTTAGAGTATATCCTGTGAGTTTAAAAAAAAAAAAAAAATTATAAGAAAATCCTATGGGAGTTTTAACAACTTTGAGAGGCTGTAACTTTTTCATAAAACAGAGACCGCCACGTTTGGTTTTCTTTATTCTTCATTATTATTTTTTTAGAGTATATCTTGTGATTTTTATAAAAATCGGGGGTGAAGCCCCTCTGCGCTACTATTACTATTTCACTATATATATATATATATATATATATATTATATATATATATTTAATATACTATACTCTATATATATAATATATTATATATATATATATATTATATATATTACCTAATATATTAATTATATATATATATACTATATATATATATTATATATATATATATATATATAATTAATATAATATATACTATATATATATATTATATAATATATATATATATATATCTCATATATATATATATATATATATATAATAGTATATATATATATATATATATATATTATATTATATATATACTATTATTATCATATATATATATTATATATAATATTATATATTTAATATATATATATATAATACATATTATATATATATACTTATATATATTATATACTTATTATATATATTATAATATATATATCTATATATACTATATATTATATATATATATATATTATATATAATATATATATATAATACTATATACTTATATATATATATCTATATATATACTATATATATTACTATATATATATATATATATATTCTATATTATCATAATATATATATATATCATATATATTATAATATATATATTATATTATATATATTTATATATATATATATATATATATATATATATATATATATATATATATCTATATATATATATATATTATCTATATATTATTATTATATATATATATCTTATATATATTATACTATATATATATTATATATAATCTTATACTATATATATATATATATATATATATATATTTAATCTACTTACGAAAGAACATTTAAAACTGTTTTTCGTTAAAAAAGTTAAATTCTTTGTTCCTTGGATTCGTTGCAGTAACATCTGATACGCATTCCATTGTTCATTGACGTGACCAGCCATAAGACTGTCCTTCCGTCGCTGCTTCTTCGGGTCAGTGTCTGAAGAAATTGAAGAGTTTTTAAGACTGTTTTCATGAATCATGAGATTTTCTTTGAAAAATAAAACTCTCTATTTTAGTAAAGCAACTTGAATATATATATATATATATATATATAATACTATATATATATATATATTACTAATATATATATATATATATATATATAATAATATATATTATCTATATATCTATAATATATATATATTATATTACTATATTATCTATATATATTATATATATATATATAATATTATACCTTTAAGTATATCTATATATATATATATATAATATATATATATATATATATATATATTATACTATCTATCTAATATATATATATATATATATATATTACTATATACTATATATATATATATAATATATATACTATATATATTATACTATATTATATATATATATATATATTATACTATATATAATATATTAATATATATATATATTACTATATTATATATATATATATATCTATTCTATATATTACTATATATATATTATTATATATATATATATATATATATTTACTTATAATAAAAATCTAAATATAACATCATATATATATATATATAATATATATATATTATATTATATATCTAACTATAATATATATATATATATACTATATATTATACTATAATATTATATATATATTATATATATCTATATATATATATATATATATATATATATATTATCAAATATATATATATATTACTATATATACATATATATATATATTATAACTATATATATATATATATATACATATATATATAATATATATATAGTATATTATAATATATATATATAAATATATATATATATATATATATTATAATATACTATATATTATATATATTTATATATATATATATATATATATATAATATCTATATATATATATTATTACTTATATATTTATAAATATCTATATAATATCTATATATATTGTATATATATATAATGTATATTATATATATATTAGTATATATATATTACTATATATATATACTAATATATTACCTATTATATATATATATATATATAACTATTATATATATTATTATCCTATATATATATATCTCTATATTCACTATATATATATATATATATAATTAATATATATATATTTATATATATATATATATATATATTATTCTATCTTATTCATATATATATATATATATTACTATATAATATATTATATTATATATAATATATATATAAATCTATGTTATACTCGGCAAAATTAAAGCAACCAAACTGGCTCATATGACGTTAACAGGTTACAGAAAGAACCAGAACGCTGTGTATCTTTTTATGTAAATTGCATAGCATCGGGGACATATTTTACAGTGATAAGATTGCAGAGGGGCCTAGGAATCGCCTGGGGGCCTGCGAATGGGTTCTGTATGTGGCCGATGTGTTTCCTCCAACGTGGGACGTTATATTGGTGAAGGGTTCGTGTGTGGATGTTGTTACTCAATAACGTGTATGGTCAACTCTGGTTCGGATGACGGCTTAACACCGTCGTGACATTCTCTCAATGAAGTGTTATATGTCTTCCCGCGGAAATCTGATCCCATACGCGACCCACCACCTACCCCAGCAACTGGAGGGGTTACTGGCGATGGTTGTGGCTGTCGCAACCACTGTTTCAACATGTCCCACACATGTTCAATTGGGTTTAGGCAGGGAGACTGTGTGCTGGCCAATCCAACGTCCTGATTTGGACCGTTGTTAGGTATTCGGTGACACATATGGCCTTGTGTGTTCTTACGTTGTCATGCATCAGGACAAATCCATCACCGGTGTATGGGGCATATGGCACAATATACTGGGTAAGGATGTCTGCTATGTACCATGAGGAGCTAAGGGAACCGCCATCTAGGACGTGCAACTCTTTACGACCCGTTAAAGATATGCCTCCACAGACCATGAGAGATCCACCTCCAAATGGCAATAAGTCCCGCATATTACATTGCGAGCATCTCTCATTAGGTTGTCGATAAACTATGGACCACTGATCGGAGGTATAGAGACCGACTCTGAACTCATCCGTAAACAGCACATTGGCCCAATCGTAGACGGATCAATGTAGGTGTTCCAGGGTAAAT
>JABUQX010049588.1:0-2500 GCA_015478945.1 Trachelipus rathkii | reverse complement strand
AAAGTATCATAGGATATGTGTGTTGTGACCGCTTGTGTATAAGTGTAAATGTAAGTGTCTAATGGGTAAAACCAATGGTAAGTGTCATAGTGAATGTGTGGATAAAGTGTAAGTGTATGTGTGTGTTTGTGTGTGTTGTGTGTGGTGTGTGGTGGGTGTGTGTTGTTGTGTAGTGTTGTGTGTGTGTATGTTCTAAATAATAATAACAATAGGCATGATAAATAACACTAAAGTATAATAAAAATAAAAATACATAAAAATAATAAAAATAATAAAAATAAATAAAATAATAATAAAAATAAATTAAAAAGTATTAAAACAAAATAAAAACATAAATGTTAATAAAATATATGAGTTAAAAGCAGTAAAGCAGAAGGCAGAAAGTTAAAGCAGAAAGTTAAAGCAGTAAAGCACGAAAGTTAAAAGCAGTAAAAGCAAGAAAGTTAAAGCAGTTAAAACATGAGTTAAAATCAGTAAAAGCAGTAAAACAAAAGATACTAATCCCCCCTAGTGTTAGGTAACACCTCTATTGATTTACCTGATTTACTGCTTTAAGGTATTAATGTTAATAAATATGAGTAAAGCAGTAAAACATATTAGTTAAAGCAGTAGTAAAACATGAGATAAAGCAGTAAAGCAGAAAGTTAAAGCAGTAAAACATGGGGGGGGGGGGGGAGGGGCGAAGAAGGCTAGCATTGTTTCGTGTTAAGCCACCCCAAGCAGGGGAAGGGGGGGGGGGGGGGGGGGGGGGGGGGGGGGGGAGGGGGGGGGCCCCCCCCCGCACCCCCCGCAAGGGGGGGGGTTTTTCTAAACACAAAAAAAAAAAAAAGCAGTTAAAACAAGCATACTAATCCCCCCTAGGTATTAGGTAACACCTCTAATTGATTTACTGATTTACTGTATTAAGGTATGTAAAAATGTAATATGTGAGTGTAAAGCAGTAAAAAACATATGAGGTAAAGCAGTAAAAACCATTGAGTTAAAGCAGTAAAACATGAGTTAAAAGCAGTCCAAACCAGGTAAAAACAAAGCATACTAATCCCCCCTAAGTGTTAGGTAACACCTCTATTGCCATCTTACTGATTATCTTGCTGTAAGGTATGTAATGTAATAAAACTGTGAGTTAAAGCAGTAAAACATGAGTTAAAGCAGTAAAGCAGTAAAACAAAAGCATACTAATCCCCCCTAGGTGTTAGGTAACACCTCTATTGTTTTACTGCTTTACTGCTTTAAGGTATGTAATGTTAATGTTTTTAGTAAAATTTCGTACAGTTGTAGTAAAATAAAATGTTTATATATCAAGCACTCTGGTTTTTTTTCTTCTTACATACAATTTTTAAAAATTTATAAATTAAAAAGTATTAAGTAAAAAAGTATTAAAGTAAAAATAATGTTAATAAATATATGTGTTAAATAATAGGTCTGTAATGAGTTACAGTTTTAGGTTCGCGAAAATGTTTTTAATAAAAATGCTTAAGCATGAAATAAAAATGAATGACTTATAGTATATATATATATTTTTCATTCGCTCGGCGGGTCGCACCTGTGGGTGCGGGTTCGTGGGACTTCACGCGGCGAGATCATGCTGCGTCCTGGTGATCAGCTTATAACATAGGTTAGACATTAATATTAACTCTGTTCTTTGATGTAGGGTAGAGATGAGCCATCAAAGATGATTTCATCAAAGATGAATCATCAATATAGATGGTCTCAAAGATGACGGCATCAAAGATGACGTCATCAAAGACGAACCTTCAAAGTTGAGGCATCAATGCTGAGGCATTTATGATGGAGCATCAAAGTAATTGGGGGACATCAATGCTAGAGGCATTATGCTGGGCATCAAAGTTGAGGCACAATTGGGCATCAAAATATCGAGTGTGGGAGTGTAAAGGTGTAAGTGTATCTGTGTGTGGGTGTTAATGAAGTGTATATGGTTTATGTAAAGTGTTTAGTGTGTATAAGGTGTCATTTAGTGAATTATGTATAAGTGTCGATAGTGTGTATGAAGTGTTAGCCAAAAAGAACTAACTCATAGTAGGAAGCATTCTAGCAGCTTGTAATGTACACCATTCGATTCCTCATACCTTATAACCTAGGGGTAGACAACCCATATAGGGGCATTCGGGGCTCAGGGGAGGCTAGAAAAGACTTGAAAAAGTGGCACTCAGTTGGTACTATGTGGCCCTCACTTGGCACTATGTGGCACTTCATTGGCACTCATTGGCATCACTGGCCACAACAAACACCCTTCATTGGCACTCATTTGGCCACTCCACTTGGCACTCACCTTGGCACTCATTCTAATACTCATTAGAACACTAATAGAACATCACTAGGTACTTCTTACGGTGTTTGGGAACCATCAAAGCCATCCAAGTTAGCGTGGGTCAAAAATGACCCATGGTATATGGCAGGGTCAAGGCTGAAAATTTCATGGTCAAATGTAAGGTTAAGGACATCAAAAAAAGGGCTAACGCCCTTAAAGGATCTCTCTCGT
>JABUQX010049587.1:42500-72672 GCA_015478945.1 Trachelipus rathkii | reverse complement strand
GTTGCTGCCTTTGTTCAGTTCAAGTTGTTACGACAGTTTCATTTGTCATGAAGGCAACCACATAGATTTTTAATTTGCATACTTCAATATATATATATATATATGTAATATATATATATATATATATATATATATATATATCTATATATACTACTATATATATATATATATATATATATATATATAATATATATATATATATATATATATATATATATATATATATATATATATATATATATATATATATATATATATATATATATATATATATATATATATATATATATATATATATATAATCATTTAATTATCCATACAAATGTTTCTAGTTTTATGTCTTCTTTCTTATATATATATATATATATATATATATATATATATATATATATATATATATATATATATATATATATATATAAAGCTTCAATAAAATTGAATTAAATAATCATTATAGCAATTTAAAAATATAAAAAAAGATGCCCCTTTAACAGCAAAATAATTGGTAACTTTCCTTTATATTGTGTACCTACGATGAACGATCATTAAAGCCAGTTCTGTTAGTCTTTCTGGAGAATTGAGAAAGTATGTTCTGAGCATTTTCTGAGTAGAGAAATATTTTTCTGGAATGTACGTTGTGAGTGAGACAGATTTTAAAATCTTTAACGATCTAAATGTGAGTTTATAGATCCAATTTATTTACAACTGCAGTTCCTATTATCTATATTTTTTTTCAAACCAGTTAGAGAGCAAGTTCTTGAGCCGTTAGTTAATCCATACTTGCCAATCTTTACTAAGATTGGTAAGTATGGAAACTACGGCTCACGAACTGTCTTTATAACTAGTTTCAAAAATCGTCGAGAATAACAATTGCAGTGGTTTTTTTGTGTTTTCATTTCACATTTGATTCTGACACGCGACATTTTCACTGCTTCATTAACAGAAGTACTTTGTCTTTTACAACATCCAAAAATGCTTTAAAAAATTTCATCGCTGTTTACTCGTAAATCTTTCAAAGCAGGGATCACATTTTCAATATGATTAAGGTTAGTTGCTGTCCTTAATGATGGAAACTGAAATTTAGTACATAAGGGAAGAAGAGTGAAGGAAAATAAAGTTGAAATCATATTTAAACTTATAATCTATTCGTCCTTGATTACATATTTCAAAAGTTTTGAGGTTTTTCAAAAGGGTTTAATATCTTGATTTTTCTCAAAGCCCATCTAAAGCTTCCACTTGATTTAAAAACTTCTGAATAAATTGTCTGCTCATAGATTTCTTTGCAGTCTGCCTCTTCTTTCTCCATTCGAGACTGACTCTGAGTCATTCGCGCTAAACGATCTCGGTCCAGGATGCCTATTCCTTACTTCTCTATTTCATAAAAGTTCATCGTAACATTTCACCCAGATAGTTTCGCACATTATAGTTTTATCTATTTTGTCTCTTGAAAAACCTTTCCCATTTTTTCCTTTTAAAATAGCTGTACTCCTTGGTGACTAAATAGTCCATTTGTTCACTGGGCCAATAAAGTTTCTAATGTGTTTTACTACACATGAATGTGAACAGCAATGAACATACAATACACCACTGGATATTTTCTATAGCTTCAACAACTTTAAAACTTTTCTTCATAGCTTTCACATCATCATATCGTTGTCCAAAAAGAAAGCTACTATTTACTTCAACAATAGACGATGCCAGTCCGCTTATGATTCCCCACACTACTAAGATTGTACATTCAAATTTGAAAATGCTTGTTAAAAAATGGCTTTAGATTCTTAGAGAAATCTTCACGTACCACAAATATATTTTCCTCATTTCTAATAATATATTCTCTTAAATTGCTTTTATTATTATTGTTATTATTCAGATACATTAAAATTAAGAGACTCAAGACTAAAATATTTGTAGTTAGAATAATTTCGGGGAGGGGGGGTTCAGAACCCTTTAACCCCCCTGGCAAGAGCCTCATATGTATATATATATATATATATATATATATATATATATATATATATATATATATATATATATATATATATATATATATATATATTATTTTTATATATATATATATATATATATATATATATATATATAAATATATATATATGAAGGTGAGGGGCTATCAACGTTTTATTTGTCGAGTTCTAAAACTTCGAATTTGCGCGTTTTCCTGCATCTCTAAGTGCATGTTAAGTCTTTGAGTGGTAACTGGGTGCCAACGTCTCAAATTAAACAAATAGTATTTCCATGTATTCCACATAAATGTTTTAGGTTTACGTTTCATGTAAATAATTTCAAAAACCAAAAAACAAAAAAGCGAGATATACAACTGTCATTTAGGGTATTTGGTTTTTGTATACAAAACCATATTGCTTCTGATCACATGATGCCCAAACAAAAAAACAAATGATTGAGTACACGGAAAAATACCCCAAAATACAAAGATGTGCATCTCACCCAATTTTACTTATTCTTGAAAATGTCATATAAATCGGATGAGTGGTAAAAATGTTTGAGCAACTTTTTACTTTAAAAACAATTTGAATTTTTTTCTACAAAACCAATGATTAAAAAAAATTTATGAGCAGAGTTTTATTTTTTTTTTTAATATTGTTTAGAAGAGAAAAAAAAAACAGAGGATACACAAAAATGTATTTTTTGTTACTGCTTTTTTTTTTTATTATTATTATTATTATTATTATTATTATTATTATTATTATTATTATTATTATTATTATTATTATTTTTATTTTTATTTTTATTTTTATTTTTATTTTTATTTTTATTTTTATTTTTATTTTTATTATTATTATTATTATTATTATTATTATTATTATTATTATTATTATTATTATTATTATTATTATTATTATTATTATTATTATTATTATTATTATTATTATTATTATTATTATTTTGAGATATTGGCACTAATCAGCATACATTAACTTACAATTATTGCTTTGAACATATGTAAATGCTACCCTTTTCGATATTGACTTTAAAAGACAAATGGTTTAAAAGATACAGAAAAACGCTCGAAATTGAAGTTTTAGAACATTAAAAGAAGACCAATAACGTTTTACCCCTTTTATTTCATATAAATCGCCTAAAAAAAAATATGATCAAATTTTTACCAATCGTAAATTTCCCTCAGTTTTTCACATTGAAATAGAATCTTTCCTTAAGACGAAGGAAGAAAAGCATGCCTGCCAACTCCAGCAGTTCAGTGTTAAGTCTCATCGATGAGATAATGTTTTCGTGGAGGTTAGGCCTCCAATATTTCAATGCCCCAGCGTCTAAAGGTGATACCCGAATCTAAGGACATGATGGCAAATTATAAATAAGGAAATTTTGTGTTACAAAACAGTATATTGCATAAATAGGGAAATATGGGTAAAGTTACCTTTATATTAACTCTATTAACTCAAGCTAGGTCAATTTCTATGATGGATAATCCACATCATCATATCAATCTATTAACCCACCAACATACATACACATATATATATATATATATATATATATATATATATATATATATATATATATATATATATATATATATATATATATATATATATATATATATATATATTAGCTAGAGGCTCAAATCAAATCATAGAGTGAAAGTATGCGATTTAATACACAGTAGAGATGCATATAAAAATTATATAATATATATATATATATATATATATATATATATATATATATATATATATATATATATATATATATATATAATATATATATATATATATATATATATATATATATATATATATATATAACTATCTATATATAATAACATAACTAATAATAATATATATATATATATATACGCGTATGTGACAAAAAGAATCGAAAAATTTCACTCTATTGACAAATTGACAATGAGATAATGAAAAGGAATTCTAAAGCTATATATAAATATTTCTGAAAATTCGGAGATCTACCTACAAACCTTCACCACCCACGCATTTACATATATATATATATATATATATATATATATATATATATATATATATATATATATATATATATATATATATATATATATATATATATATATATATATATATATATATATATATATATATACTATATTTATATATATATATATATATATACTATATATATATATATATATATATATATATATATATATATATATATATATATATATATATATATATATATATATATATATATATATATATATATATAATAACTTAATAATATATATATATATATATATATATGATGACAATGTAGATTGAGCGCTGACTCTTTGCTTAGGAATAAATAAGAGCAAATTCCTTAAAAAAAAAAAAAAAAACTATAGCCAGGAAGGAGAAAAGGTCGATTATATTAGCAGAAAAGCTAATTCGATTTTTATTAACATGCAAATTATATATATATATATATATATATATATATATATATATATATATATATATATATATATATATATATAACTATATATATATATATATATATATATATATATGTATATATATATATGTATATATATATCCACTCACCATATTGTATTTCACCCCACATTAATAGGACAACTTCCATCTGCCCCTCAAATTCTTTCTCTAGGGTTAGTTCTCTAGAATTGCCTCTTGACCTCAATTGGTTTCCGGCATATATATATATATATATATATATATATATATATTATATATATATATATATATATATATATATATATATATATATATATATATATACTATATATATTTATTTATAGATATATATATATTTATATTTATATATATATAGGAGTTATTTTATCAATACAAATTGAACTGCGGTTTAATTATGATATTTAAATCTATATATATATATATATATATATATATATATATATATATATATATATATATAAATATATAACTATATATATATATATATATATATATATATATATATATATATATATATATATATATATATAACTTGCATGAAGCAATGTACTGCCCAATTCATTAGTAAGAGGGACGTGCGCCGATTTAATGCTAATGAAATGAAACGTCGCCTATTCCTATTCACATAGCCTTTACGTTTTTCTTACCGCCGCGTTTTTCGGACTAAAAGATGAAATTATGCTTATATATGTAGCCACCTCCATGCATTATTGTTGGTTTTATTTATCGTGCGGGTAATAACCGCTCTTAAGAACAGTCAAATACTACCTGTGGACTGTGTAGCTTTGACTCTTAAATGAAAAAATACAAAACAAAACATTACTCAACAACAATTATCACTAATACATTTGAAAGAAGCCTTATTAGTGAATATTATTCAAACTAATGTACGTGCATCGTTTAACACAATGCGAAACGAGCCCGTGGAAAGATTTAAACGTGGGGTTTCTATTTAAAAAAAAAAAATTAGGGCATTAGATAATGACAGAACTAATTGCGGTAGACTGAAAATCGGAAGCAATACCATGCTACTAGTAAGATAGCATATGTAGTGCAGCAAGGATGATTTACTTAACACTAGCAAGATAGGAAAATCTCCAATAAAGTGAAAATACACTATTATTAATGGTTTAAAAAGAGAATAAATTATGTTGAATGTGTAGAAATTTAAACATTGACATGTTATAAGGAATATAAAACCAAAAAGAAAATTGTAATAAGCTATGTAATCTATGAAATTGTAATCGTAATCTATGAAAAATATAATAAAATAATCACAAATAGGAATGATGACAAAGAAGAAAAAAAAAGAAAGGTCAATCCAAGGAAGATCGATCGGTAAAGAATACCAATATAAGGTAAACCGGCGATGTTTCTATCAATGAGAAATGTTTATAAGAGAAAAATGCGAGAATGGGATAAAAGCTTTAAAGGAAAGTTAAAGAAATGTAGAGAAAGGTTGACAAAGTAGAAGAAGAAGAAGAAAATGTATTAAATAAAATATGTAGATAAGGATAAATCTATTTAATGTATTAAATAAAATATCTAGAAAAGGGTAAATACTAACTAAATTTAATACTAACAGAATTGGAGAAATACATCAAGATATTATTATTTCAGACGGTTTTTTTAAGTAACGTATTCTTACATCATTCTTCAGACTTAAATATGAAAGAAAAACAATAAAAACAATCTAGGGTAACTGAGAAGCAACATAAGTGAATTGAACCTGTGTAAATGTAAAAACTAATAAAGATGCCTTGATGTAGTGAGGAAACAAAAAAGCGTCCGAAGACATCGTGAGAATACTGCAAATCAATAATTATTATAATTATAATTATTATATTATTATAATTAGCATAACCTTCAAATCAATTATTATAATTATTATATTATTATAATTAGCATAACCTTCAAATTAAAGTTTCAATTTCTTCTGACGACTGAATAACTAGCCAATGAACATAACTCTGGAAAGTAAAATTGACAATAAGCCTTGTCACTTTTGTCAGGTTATAAGGAAACTATCCCCTAGACCAGCTGTCATATACATATATATCTATGTATACTAAATATAAATCAATAATATATATATATATATATATATATATTACTAATATATATATATTATATAATATATATTATATTATAATATATATATGATATGATTAATATATATATATATAATATATATAAATATATAGTGAATTAAAGGAAACAAAATCGAATAATAAACTGTGGCTATGGGAAATATCTTTGATATTATATTTTTTCAATATTGTATATATAGTAGTATTATATATATATATATTATTTATATAGTATTATGTATATATATATATATATATATATATCTTTGATATTATATTAGTTTTCATATATAATCTCTATAGTAATAATATATAATGTATATATATATATTATATATATATATATATATTAATGATATAGTATATGCATTATATTATAAGTTACGTTATATATATATATATATAGTATTAGTAATATATATATATTAATATGATATATGAAGGTATTTAATATACTATTAGTATATATATACTAGTATTATATATAACATATATATATGTCTATATATGATGTATTATTAAATATATATAGGTATATATAGTATAGTGTATATATATACTATACGTATATGATTTACTTACCTATATTATAATATATCAAAGTAATATATTACATGATATTGTTCCGGTAGTTGATAGAGTTTGCGTCTGGACGGCGTACTATCATATCAGTATGTTACTATGATAGTATATATATAGGTATATGATTTATATACTGATATATCATATATATATATAGTAGCTTATATGATATAATATATATATATATGTATATGTAGTATCATCGCGTTGGAGAACCCACGCGTATAGTTGAGATTAGCGGGGCGAGTTAAGAAAAATCGAAAATAAATTTTAGAAAAAGTAATCGATGGTTTATGATATGGGGTAGGAGAAAGCAAACTGCGACGATGGGCATACGAAAAAATTACCCGCGTTGGTACTGGTGTTCGCAGCATCATCTGGCATGAGGCAATGCTACTCCTCTGAGGCACTGGACAAATTGCGATAATAATTTATAAAGGATAATGTTTTTCGGGTGTTTTCAATATATTATTTCTTTTTACGTAAGTAAAAAAAATCAGTAAGTTATGATAAGTATTTGTTAAGTTATACACATATTTACTGTGTATGCTTAACAAAACTAATCATAACCTACTTAAGGGGCTCATTATTAATTAAGGCGATTAATTTTTTTTTTAGGTAAGAAATGAAATAATATTGTAGTACTCGGAGAGGGACGATGGGTTGGGCCGGTTGTCAGAGCTTTTTTAATCCTCCCTAATGGGGACGAAAGATATTATATAAAAACGCCATTATCGGAAAAAAATATCGATATTTCGTCTGAAGCCATGCTAAATTGACTCACTATTATCGACCCCGTGGGGCGACCCCGCGACCAAACAAAATTAGTTCCAGTTGTAAACAAGCTAACAAGTGTTCTCAAAAAAGTTAGTGAAAACCTCTTTGTGTGTAAACTTGTCATATAACGATCAAGTCAACGACTTTTTTTGCCTAGGAAACATTGAATGGTAATAATAAATCAAAAAAGTTTGGTTTGGGGCTGCATAGCCATGACAAGAGGAGATTGATTAGTGACAAAGTTGACCAAGGAATTCACAAAACGGCCAAAGATCTTGGCTATGTGATTTGTTCGGGCCAAAAGTTTCTGAAATTAACATCGAAGGAGAAGTTTTACCATGAATTATTTGGTTTCCCTAAAGGAAAGAGGTGGCTCAGGGCTCATAGAAATAAAAAGTTGATTGGCAGACGATGAAAGAATGACATACCCCAGTTCACAATGCAAACCAAAGAGAGGCCACGATGGCAGCTTGGAAATGCCCGGTACTCGAATTTAAGAATAAAAAAAATTGTCTTAGAAAATCCGGGGCAGTCTTGTCGACATTTCGAAAAGAGATGGTGTTGGAATTTTCCATTTCTGGAATTCCTATTTTTTCCTTTTATTTTCTGTGTGCTATCACAGAAACGATAACTCAAATCGTGTTTAACTCGATTTTGAAAATTTCAGACCATCCCCCCCCCCCTTTTTTTTTACTTTAATATTGGTGGACAGTTGTACCACTTGTCAGTCATGAACTGATTTCAGTTCAAGGTTTAGAGGTGAGGCGGCGTTGAGTGCTGATAAGTAATAAATAATCTAGGATGTCTTATAGTGTGGAAATGTTCTTATAAGAATGGGTCCCGGCATTTGCTCCATCCATCACAGCAACAGTTGGCGAGAGAGATTTGATATTCCTCCTTTCTGCCGTAAAAGATAGATTCTGGTATTTGGTAAGTACATAGCCCCTTTTATTTAGTTCTCCTGTAAATTACCGAAGGCTGGCACGAGTTGCCACCCTGCATCGAGGTCGTCCATCCGGTAGTGAAGGAAGAAGATCTTTCTTTTTTCCCTGCCAGTGTGTGGAGATCTATGTCCTGGTTAATATTGTGCGTACAACACGCTTCGCTTTATGCCAATGATTCAATGGTTGGGTGTGTGAGGTGGTGAGTGCGGTACGCGCGCACTTGCAGATTGTATATAATGGGAATGGGAGAGACGTGATTTCAACTTCTAAGTATATTTAAGATGGGGAATCACGTCTATCAATCAATGCTTTAAAAATTCAAGTTGACAACATTCCCTTTCTATTTGAAACCGTAGGGACTATACTTAGTCTGCTAACCTTCGTCATTGCCAAACCAAATTACTTATATTAACCGTTTCTTTCACCTGTTTCGCCACTGTTATTTCCATCTATTGCATGTCACTTTCGACTTCTTTATCTCTATAACATGGTTCCGTGCACGTCGGGTTCAGTGCTGCCAAAGCTCGTGGGGGGGCCCTGTGGCAGAAGGAACCTTCTGGTCTCTTTGGGGACATCTTCCTAAAATCCTTCCTCATTCAGGAGAAATGGCAGGTGTTTTGATGATGTGTGAAAGGACCTGTAAAACTATATCAATTATTATATCTTCTTTTACTTATTGGCATATGGATTCCTCACCTCACACACCGTCCTACAAGTTACCAAGACGGTAGATTGTAAGGGAGACGAAAGGAGGAGAGAAAGGATTCGGGAACATATATCTGCACAGAGGCATGAGACCTAATCGAACTCGGAAGAGATAAGTGGCCATGTTTTAATAATTAAATTGTACTATATATAGTATATTATAGTCTATATACTATATAGCGTATATATATATATATACTAATATATATACTAATATATGTTATAGTTATATAATATATATTACCTATATAGTAATTATGTATGTATATGTATATACTATGTATATATATACTAATACATAATAGAGTATAACTTAGTACTAACTTTGATCCAACTTCTTAGTTAACACCTGAAAGTTAATACTTCGGCTTTGTGTTCGAATAAGTGGGAGAATCTTAAATTTTACAAAACGAAAAGCACACCAGGGGCTTTACGACAACAACATGGAGGAAGATCGTTTATAACAAGAAAACAGCAGACGTTTCGGAACTGCGGGACTGGATTTTTATGCATTCACTGGCTCATCAATAATTATAAAGTGAGATGACTATGTACTTAATAATACTGGCTGAAAAGTTAATACAGTTGCTAGAGAAAAACTTTTCAAAGAGTTAAATTCAAATAAGGCATACATTTGCTTTAGAATTAACTCACAACAAATGTTACAAAAAACAAAAGTAATTAAACACATCTATATCCATACTAAAATAAACATTTACAATAGATAAAACTAATAATATAAGTAAATGCATTTGTAGCATTAACTAGAATCATTTGTATAGCTTTATAATTTAATATAAGAATAAACGTGTAAAAACATTTCTAGCAATTAAAAGCTATTTTATAAAAATTAGAATTAATAAATAAGGAAACGAAGCGATATTATTTCCCCCCCCCCCCCCCCCCCAAAACAAAATGAATGTTTACACCTGCCGAAAAAAAAAACATACCAGGTGAAAGGCGGGCACAGCCACCTTTCCATTGGGAGAGGTTTAAAAGGCAGTAGTAGGTTGGTAACGGGCCACTATCGTCTGTTTGAGGGAGGGTTTGATGTCGGCAATATGGTAAAGAATTCCTAAATATTTAGGTTGGTATGGTGTATCTGTTTTGTCGTGTTGGGCTGTAATATTGCAGGAAACCGGAATTGGTGTGGATTGAAAGAATGGTTCGTGCGTGTGAGCTGGGTCACAGGGTATAGGCGGCGAGTGTGAAGGGGAAATTGCCCGTATAAGGTTGGTGGCATGTTGGAAACACCTCTGTGTTCATCTGAAGCCTCTTAACGGTTGATGTTTTTGGCGTACGAGAGTACTACCA
Organism: Trachelipus rathkii; assembly: GCA_015478945.1. NCBI lineage: Eukaryota > Metazoa > Arthropoda > Malacostraca > Isopoda > Trachelipodidae > Trachelipus > Trachelipus rathkii. Next base: position 61,812 of record JABUQX010049587.1, on the reverse strand, counting down.
ACGATAAAAACGGCATCACAGCCGTTCGGGACATTGAATTTCTGTATAAGATATTGCAGAAGAATGGCGGAGTTAACGAGGCGCTTATTATTCTTTACAATAACAAAAGGATGTATAGTGAATAAACATGAAAGTGAACAATCAAAATTGTTGTTTAAATTGTGGAAAGCTATTATTAAAACGTGGGCAAGGGTGCTTTAACGTAGTTATTAGAAGTGAAATAGTGTATCATACATCGATGCAAGCCTAGGGTTTAGAGGGAATATACAACTTCAGTTTAGATGGGTTACAGAGATGAATGAGGGGGAGGGTTGTTGTTGGAGCGGCCTCAAAAACAAGCTAGGAAATTTGTTTAGACTGAGAGAGAGAGGAGGGCGGAAGAGGTTTTGAGTACGAAACAATTTGACAAGAAATGTAAAAATTCTTGTGTAGACAAACTGACTAAGTGGAAGATTAGATGAAAGGCTCTGTTAAAAGTGGTTTTCAAATACTATAGCATTTTGAAAGCAAGGGGAGTATGGCTGAAAAATGTTCTACAACCCACAATCCTCTGAAGTTTCACCATATGTTCTAGGCCTATTTCTACAGCTTCAGAATCTGATGCAGGTTTTTCCCTTTAACAAACTCCAAATAAAGGAAGGGAGTCTTCTGATTGCGGGGTCCTCTAAATTGTGAAAGTTATGTTTGGTTTAATTGAATGAGTTTTAGCATAGTTCAAAAAAATATGGGCATTTGTTGTTTGCTTTATCTGTAAAGAAGTGGACGTATCGTCCATATTATTTTTATAAACAACAATGGTTGGCAAAGAGGGGTGGGACACACAATTCTTCCAAAGCCAGATTTTTGTTCGTCGGGTGGTGACGTCGAAAGTTAGAAGTGCATTGGCCAGGATTAGCTTATGTGTGGAGGACCTCATAGCTGAGGGAATTAGTTTGTTGGTAATAATACAGTTTCAACAAAAGGAAGTAATGTATCTTGGGGCTGCCAAGTTGGCAAACACGTGTTTAAATTCTTTCTTATACAAACCATTAAATTGGCGTAATTTATGTTCAAAAATGTTTTCTACGTAGGCTGAATGTTAAATGGCTAGGTCGTTGTAATGGGAGATATTGGGTGTAAAGTGAATTCAATAGTATCAAACAACATGTTCAAGCAAATCCCCTGGCCAATGCATACTTGATACACCACGAAAATCATGGCTTGAAAATTGTCGCCCCCCCTCCTTCCAAACCTACTTTCTATAAAGAGTATAATGGACGATACGTTCCTTACTTTTTACCAGATAAAACAAAATTCCATATGTGTGTTTTGAACTATGTTAACAGCTCAGCAGTTACCAAAACATAAGCTTCACAGCATGAGGGGACGAATCAGAAGAAACTCGCCCTTCCTTTTTTTTGGATTTGGTTATCCAGAAACTAACCTCATTCAGATTTCTCCACGTCAATTTTTAGAAAAGAACCTTTCCAGGAGGCTTGGCTTAAAACTTTTTCAGCCAACTCCCCTTGGCATTTCAAAATGTAGATAGTATTAAAACCCTTTTATTACAGAGCCCTTTTCATCTTATCTTCCACTTATAGTTAGTTACAAAAGGAATTTACATTTCTGTCAAAATTTCTTTTCGCTATCCAGAACCTCTTAGCGCCTCTCTCTCCTCAATAAAAACAAATTTATCAACAATCTCTTAAACCCTGAATTAGACCCTTTCCCCATTATTTTCTTAACCCCTAAAAACTGAAGTTGTATATTCCTCTACCTTATTATGAACACATTTACACTAAACTACGTAAGAACCTTGCTCACGTTTTAAATAATAGTTTACCACAATTAAACATCAATTTGAATTTGAGCTGCTCGTATACAATTGCAATAAGTTATTAAATTCTGAAACAAAAAACAAACCGCTCGCGAACACGTTAGAGAAGGTCCCAAAGTTAATGGATGGCGTATCACATGCATTGGCTTAACTAGAGTCTAGTGGAGAGTCAGGTTCCCAGTACTGTTTCATAGGTCAAATGACCCTCCTGAAATCAGGTGGGTTCCAACAGAAATTACTCTAGTCTAGGGAAAATTGTACAGAAAGACGTTTGAGATTTAGATGTTAAAGAGTGATTTTCTTGGTTTCCTGAATTGCTTCACTCCCAGAGAAGCCAAGGGACTAAAACATCTAATATTTAAATTTTTAGAGAAAAAGAAGTTGAGTGATATACCAACAATCGTAAAATTCTATGATGGAACCAGTGGCATGTCATGGAAGAATCAAGGTTCCCAAGCAAACATAAAAAAAACACCATGAAGCTATCTGAATTCACTGTTTGGTTCACAGGCTCGACTTCGTAGTCATAGATCCTTGTGTGAAAGTTTCAGCAGCAGCTGCTTTATTCAGTTAATAGGAAACTTTAAGGGTCCAATTTTCTCACCTTTTAAACCATGCCAATCTTCAGAAAGTCCATGGCATTCCTAACATCAAAAGGGACTTTGAAATAGGAACTCTGAGTAGCACTAGATGGAACTGTCGTCGTGAAAAGTGTAAAGCTGTATTAAGAAATTACGAAATAATATTGTTCATTATTTGATGATAATAATAGACTTTTGTATTTTCTTATAATATTGTTCAATGTTTGATAATAATAGACGATAGTTTTCCAATATTCAAAAGATTTTGTGTTTCACTCGCTTGAGAAAGAGTTGCATCCTTACGTCGAAAGTACATATTCAGAACTTTTGCTGTTTAATAAGTACTCGGTGAAAGCACGAATAAACACGGCCTGGCGTATTATTAGCAAGCCTTCCTTGTCAACCATGACTTGTCGAGGGACATTTTCGCTGCATAGTAATGCCTAATATACATGTAGATGTTTTATGTTGGAGATACAACTTGAAGCCTACATATGCTCCATCTCTAATCCTGGCGGATATATGCATCCATATTCGTATATTGGAGCCAGTTGAGTTCGTGTGCTTTCTAGGAAGAACGAATAAAATTCAACCGTGGAACATCTAGAGAAATCAGTATATAGAAGGACCAATATAGCTATTGAATTTCAAGTTGTATCTAACAATCCATATACTTGTATATATTATACGACATTAGTCTTTATTCGTGTTGAGAGCTCAAGTACTATGTAAACTGCAAAGTTCTGATATTACCTGTGACGATAGGGATTTGCATCGTTCTCTGCGGAGAGTGAAACATCAAAAGTCTTTTTAGTAATAATAGGAACTATCTCTAAGATTATAGTACAACATTGAACAAATATTATAAGAGAAGAATGACACAAGTCTCACTAACTTATTACCTCCTATAAGATATAGAAATGAACAATATCTAAAAAGTAGACATTGAAAAAAGAGAATTTTGAAGGTGTTTGTTATTAACAAATATAGTCGGATACGAATTTCATTTCTGAGCCTAGACTCTAAAAACCAATAACGGGAAATGGTTTGTTGAAAATATGATATTCATATGGATAAAAGTAATAAATTACAATCGATACCTGGTAAGAGCGCTGGCGGTGTAGTGCAAAAAATATGATGTTAGGATTTTTGTGTGTTGTGCTTGTGTCTTTTTATATTTAAACCTCTTAAAATCGGACACGAATTATTCTTTCGTGAGATCAAGAGAATACACTGTTCATTTATTTGGAATATTATTTTCTTTCACACTATGTAATGAGGATGCCTTTACAATTTCAAGACTCTTTAATGAGAGTATGAGATAAATATATCTCCTAACTACACCATGCTAGCCAGTCGAGTATGAGTGTGAGTTCAGAGTTTTTGTGAAAGGCAAGTTTTTGTGTACTAGTTCATGTCGAGCAAATCGAAGTACCAATGATGAAAGACCATCATAAAAATGAATTTCAGCACAGTTACAGAATATTTTCTAATTGTCTGTCATATTGCAAAACTGGGCCACTATGATAAAGGGGTAGCTTAGAACTCTAAAAGAAATATTATTAGAACAATAACAGTTCCAGAGTGTATAGATCATAGGAGCTTTATAAGATAAATTATTAGAATTTGTATAATAGATCAAATTAGAAATATAAGATTGATATTTAATATATATCTTAATTTAGGATTAAATTCACAGTAATAATCATATACGATATGTTTACATAACAATACGCAATGTATTATTTAATAATTAATAAAGTATTTTATTTTCAGAAAGAAAAATTTTAAACAATAAAAATCTAGGTATATATTTTTAAATATTTTCAATTTCACTAGGAATAGTATACTATTCTATATGTATTTCGTTTTGCACATAATTTGATATCCATGCTATAGCTCATATGGGATATAATTGTATTATCTAGCGAATCACATTAAATAATATATTTATATACTATATATATATAAATTATTGGACTGGCTTTTCGGGGCAAGCGTAAAAGGAGGCCGTGGCATCTATGTATTGCACTAGTCCCGAGCGTTAAGAGACTAGAGAGGAGATTTTCTTCGCTTCCCTTTCTTCGTTACATATACACATAAGAGTGTTTTAAATTGAATAAAATGTAAAAATTGCTCTACGCAATTCGCTTAAAGTAAATAAAGGTTTGAAATATGAATCAACATTAGGAACTGTCAGTGGCAAATTTCTCAAACCGTATGGAAAATAAGCGAAAGAAGACATTAATATCGATCTTTTATTTGAGAAGTAGGAGGCATTCTATATTTAGCCTAGAAAGGCGAAGAGAACGATAAATACCTGCTAGAATGAGATATCGCCCCAAAAGGAGAAACAATGTTGCCCTATAAGATTTTAAAACATTCGCATATTCAACATCATATGAAGGCAGTACTGAGAACGATGTCATGAATGACGTTGCCAAATATTTCAAATTCAAATTTATATTAAAAAATATAATATGGAAAATATATATTAATAGGAGAATAATTAAATTCAAATTTAATTTAAATATAAGATGATAATTGGTCGTTTCGAGTCTAATTAGTTTAATAATTTTAAAAATAGGAGACCAATGACCATAAATGAAGGGCGAAAAAGAGTGATTTTATTTTCTTTTCCATCATAATTAAAAATTGAATTTCAAAATAAAAGTAAAAATTCTTATTTTAATCTATATATATAATATATATAATATATATTTGTTAATAATTATATTAGTATATATATTAAGTATATATATTAATAACTATAATATATAATTATATATATATATATATATATATATAATATATATATTATTAATTTTACTATATATATATATATATTATATATTATTATATATATAGGCCTATATATATATATATATATATATATATATATACTATATATATATATTATATATATATATATAATTATATATATATATATATATATATTTATATATTATAATTTATAATATATATATATAATATATATATATATATATATATATATATATATATATATATTATATATATATATATATCCTTATTGATTACTATGAATCCGTTATATACTTTTGTCATTTTTCTTGATATACAAGGTATAGTAATAGATGGAAAAAGAATATAATTCACTATAATATGTAAGTGTAATAATTATGTCGAGAAATAAATCTTGTTTGATATAATTAAAGAATTAGACTCACAGTGGTAAGTCAATTTAAATAACGTTGCACTTGAGTAAGCTATCGAGAAAACTGTCGTAAACAGTTTAACGAGTGCCACAGAAGAATACTCTATACCTAGTACTGATGTCCGCTCTGTGATAATGGTGTCGCACATTTAAATCTATTTAATGTAAATATAGCCCTACCAAAACAGAGGGACCAGACACGTTTTACGGCAAAGTCACACTCTTCGATACTAAACTAGGTTTAGTTATAGGGTGGTTAATCGTGGAGTGGCGCACATCGTCGTACGATCCTTATACATTAATGGGGTATTTCTTAACTTTTATTAATTTTATTGGTTTAATTGCTTGAGTACGCGAAATCAGGTTTTCGATCCAACTGGGTCTTAGATTTCTTTGTGCGCGAGGACCTCCTAGTTTCGAGGTTATAATGAAGTTTTAGTTAGTGAATGAGCTGACGGCAATCATAATTATGTAAATAAATATTTACCATAATATAGAGACGCTAGGAGAATTTAACCCCCGAAACATTTACGGGTTCGTCTTTTTCTCGCTAGTATCAAAGCAACCAATTTCCGGATTATGAAATGGAGATGATTGAAGATTCTTCTTTCTCAATGAAATATTAATCGTTTTCTTGTAAACAATATCTGTGGTAATTTTTAAGAAGATTAGAGAAATATGAGCTTATGATCAATCAGTTTAATTTGAGTTGTTAGTACTACGCTAATACTAACAATATATGTAAACAAATTACTCATGAACTACATAATTAAACGGATGCCATATAAACTACTAATAAACAAATTAAACAAGGTCATAATATATAACATAAATATGAAATTTAAATATATATATTATATATATATATATTATATATAATATAATATATATAATATATTATATATATATATATATATAATATATTATATATACTTAATGTTAAACTTAAACTAGACATAATAGAAATTTATGTATACACTAATATAATCTTTATATAGAGTATATTTTTTTTTTATTTTAAAAGTTATATATATGCTAATAAAATTACAAAATCTTTATAATTAACGGTAAGAGTGATTATATTGCATAATAAACTCAATTAAAAATTTTTAAAATTATTAAAACAGCTGAGAGGGGGGGTGTAGGTATAAATATAAATTCTCATGAAGGTTTACTCGTCATTCTCAGATGAGGGGGAGGGGTTATATCTAACCTTGACAAATTTTCGTAGTTACACACTATATTATGGAACACCAGATACAGTCCAACAACTCGATAGTAATCTGAGAGTATTGTCATGTCTCAGTAGGTACAATTCGCCCCAATAAGTACAGATCATTAGCCGCCATAAAATACAACGGGATAGATCCAAACTTTAATGATTCAATGAAGTGCAATCCTCAGATAATCGACTAGTCAGTTATATACCGACTCATAGACACGTGTTGTGAGTCATAGATGTTTCTTATACATTTCATAACTTGTAAGAATATGTTGCAAAATCCACGTAGGAGAGAGATATTCTGGAGTGCTCTTTGGTGAGATATAATCTTTGGACGACCCACGAAGTATACAGAAAGCTATTAACGCTCTGTGAATGTTCTTAAGAAAATGCGCGTCGCAATATGTATCTCTCTCACTATTATTGGTTAATCTATGAACTTTCACATTGCTCTATATTTGGATGAAGTAATGTGATAATGGTGAATAAGATGTGCCATATCAATGAAAGGACTTGAATAAAATCCCGCTTCTGACATTGTACGAAAAAAGAACGGTGCATGTTCTGAGTATTAGAGCGCATCCTTATATCATAATTGTTTAAAAAAATTTCACATTAAAGGTCTGCTTCTCCATAAGATTTTAGGATAACATCAATCGAGTTGGATAATAATTATTACATTTCATTAATCTATTGACAGCGATCTATAAGATCATTACAAGATACAACTACCTAGTATATATATAATTGTTTTCCTAAAAAAGAGTAGGTCAAAAAGTAATGAAAGTATCTTATATATTACAGAACAATATTGATGATTTCTTTATATATATATATCAAAAAAAAAATAAAATAAATTAATCATCTCGTACCGAATGATTTGAAAGACTTTAGATCTGTTCACGAGCATATATGCTAATGTCAGAGGAAAATGACGCCGCTTGAACACGTATGTCATAATAAATTGAATCAGAGAATATTTTGTAACTATCATTATTATTTTATGTTTCTTATTTTTATTCTTAACTTAACACCACTCGACTTGTGGAGCCATTAAGATTATGGTAAATTCAGCTGAACGATGGCGTGACCAGAATTAAAGTCACTGTTTTTAATATATATATTAGGTTAACTCCGAAGACAGATACCTTCTGGTGCGCAGGCATTTAAAATATAAATAATAGGAATGATAATTTTGCATGAGGCAAGTTAATCCGATTAACGTTTGCCAGTTACTATAACTGAGAGAGTATATTATTATAATATATTATATATACATTTTCGTTTATATTAATAATATTATATTTATTTTTCACATATTAATAACTATTTATAGTTATTTTATAGGACAATAGTTATCATTGTATATAATTACCCGATCGAATAAATCAAATCAAATTATTTATACACATTATATTTAAAAAAATGATAAAATAGAAAGTGAGTAGTAAAGAGCCCAGCAGGTATTATCGTACTAACCCAATTAACTATGTTAGAGTATTAATTTAAATTTTCATTTTATTGCGCATAAGGACTAGTTGTATATGGGTGTTATAGATAAAATTGTTAATTATTAGATAATCCAATTTATATTAAAATTTATTATTGACCTATCATCATCGATATGACTCCTATTAGTTTGTTAATTATTTATTTTAACTAAATGACTAGGTTAGGAAATAAATGTTTAATGCTAATTGCTTTTAAAATGAAAGTAATAAAAAATAAAAGGTCTCCAAATTTCATATTACAACATCAGTCTAAGCACTAAAATCAATTAAAATAAAGAAATATAAGGTGAATAAAAATAACCCACTTAAAAAAAAAGAAAAATGATATAAGTTAAAAAGTCTCCAAATTTCATTTTTATGCATGTTACGGTTTATTTTCTTCAAAATTTATTGTTTTATATTTTTTGCTTTTTTTTGTTTTATAAAGTTTCGACATTGTTTGAAGGAAGTTCTATTCTTACAGAACATATCTTTATCACACCATCGTAATTGGATTGAGGTTGGTGAAGTTTCGACAGATAAAATAATTAATGTGAACATTCTTTGAATTTCACAATCACCAACTAAAATGAATATCAGTCATTCATTAACTGAAAACATAAAAATATTATAAAACTTAAACCATAACAGATCTTTGATTTATAACCTTTCTTATTATTATTATTATTTTTATTATTATTTATTATTATTATTATATTTATTATTATTTAATTAAAGCTCAAATGATAAAATATAAAATAATAAGTAATAATAATAATAATAATAATCAATCAAAATACAATAAATTCAACAATTAATTCAGCAAATTAGGGAATAGTGACAGAATCTCAAAAATTTATAATTATTGAATGGAAAAATGTTCGAATTTCAGTTTTTTGTAACAACTTACGTAATTGAAAAATAATTAGCTCTACACCTTTGAATTAATATATATAACCCAAAATATTATTTCCGTTTGCACAAATAAAATTTTGTGTAACTTGTGTTTGTGTGCTATTTCTAATGGTTAGTGACGAGGGAGGGGGGGGGGTATAAAACGAGTAGTTGAGGCCTTAAGGAGGGAGTCTGATAACCCTTTCTAATCTTTCTTAATATTTTAAAGACCTTATAACATAAGTACGTAAACAGTAGCCAATAAATCACAATAGATAATATATATTATAATTTATAATATATAATATATAAGATATATGTAGCATAGTATATAAGAATACTTTTCAAACATTTGTAAATCTTATTAATTGACATATTACTACTGTGATGTAATAAAATGAATTTTTTCAATGTAAATTTGTTAATATTATAAATCAAATCAAGTAAAATGTAGTATAGCATTTCCCTGTGATTATGTCTTCTTGAAGAATTATAATATTAAATTTACAATAAGTAAGGACAAAAATAAAATTATATACAACATAATAATAAAAAAAATAAATAAGATATTTATAGCCTATATTGATTATAATCAATAAAAAGAAAAACTAAATAATAATTAACATAATGATCGATTATTTACATGTTAGGCATGTGATATTAGAATAGTGCACCATAAATAAAATTATTGTGAAGAGAGATGGAGAGGAGAGAGAGGATAGAGGACTAGTTGGAGTCTAAGCGTATTTGAGAGATTTCTTTACCTGAGTCAGCATAACATAACAAATATGTAACACAAAAGGCTATAGCGATAATATTGTAAAGAAAAATTTTTTGAGCAAAGAGAAACACGTGACACATAAACCTTTCAATTCCATGCGTCAGAAGTTGTCTATATTGTGCTATCATAGCATTTCCTTGCAGTCATTGGAATAATAAAGAGTAGCGAGAGTATATGGGAAAACGATAATTTATATTCCACAGAAAAAAAACTATAAATAATAACAATTTTCTTTAGCATTATATAAATATTTTTATGAATATATATGTATTATTAAGGTTCATTTAAATAAAAAAAAATGAATAATAAGATTTATTTTGTTTATTTAATAATATCATTAGTAATATATTTTACGTATCAATTTTATTTTTATGTCAAATAGCAATATCATAACTGTATGTTTTAATTATCTTTTATTTTCTTGAATAACAATAAGGCTAAACTCTGATACAACCCTCAAGAGAATATTAAAATTTTGGGGCAATTTTTGTTTTTTGGGCCCAAAATTCATAAAATTCAAGAACATTGGGAAAAAAAAATAACGAAGGACAGGCAGCGGTTTTACAAAGCTTAAACTTTAATTTGCGCAAAGCGATAAATTACATTAACACAAAATTAATGAATAATTATATAAAGATTAATATGATAGAGCCGATTAAAATAAATTGACAGCCTTACTTAAAAAACATCATACTTACTCACCCATCTATAGAATTATATGATGATAACTTCAATATACTTAATATATATATAATATATCATATATATTTACATACTATATATAATATATATATAATATATATATAATATTATATATATATATTAATATATAATTATATATATATATAGTTTTAATATTATATAGAATTATACAGTCATTATATTAACTATACTATTTTATATTATATTATATAATAATAGTATCATTAAATATATTATCTTATATATATATATATATATCCTAAAAGAAAAACGTGAAATAAATCTTGAGTGATGACCCTTAAAAACTACTTTGTCAATAGTAATTATTGTACAACTATCATGTATAACTTATTATACTGACAATCATTATCTGCTAATTTCAAAATAATATTATTTCTACTTGTAAATACTTTTATATTATCATGTCTCTTAAGCGGTTTATATGTCCATAATATGAGTTGATTTTTATTAAGGATGATCAATACTAGTGAGTGAATGGATATGATTTTTTTTTTAACCACGTGAGCGCATTCAAATACTTCGGATAAGTACCAATGCGGATACCCAGTGGGCACATCATTTCATCAAATAATTCACGACTGTGAAGTAGTGGTCTGTAACATAGTATGTACAATGATAATAGTATATTGAAAATAGCAATGACGATTCTTAATTTAAAAATTTAAATTAAATATTAAATATTTTAAATAATTTAAAAAATAAATCCTTTACTTTAAGTAAACCAAAAATTCTTAAACAACTCAAACATTACGTTGTAATATATATTTGTTACTAAAAAAAAATGTTTAGCATCAACGATAAGATATAAAAGCAAAATAATAATCCAACACATTTAAATTAATAATTTATAATATTAATAATAATTTTTAAGACTGATTGTAAACTGAAACCTTGATAATCGGTTATGATTGTGCACAGGAAATTTGGTCAAATGGGAATCGTCTCTTCCTATATTCCCCCAAGACTAAGTGAGTGTGGATGTATATAGATAAGTAGTAAACTGTACCTTAAATATATGTATAATATATATATGTATACTCGTATGAATATATATGATATTTTAAGTTTTCAAAAATCTAATTAATATATATTATATTGTAAAGCCTATCGAGAATTTTCTACAAATTTATTCATATGTTAAGTCGTATAATTATATATATATTATAATATATATATATGAGCTATAGCGATAGTCTATGTGTATGCATGAGTATTTCTATAAGTATATATATATAAAAAATAATTCATTTTTTTGCAAAATCAGCGTAATTATGAAGAAATTATTGAACATAATATATATAAAAAGATTATTTAAAATTTAAACACCAAAAATATTTACAATGAATTACCATTGAATAAATCCTATTTTCAAAATCAATTAATAAAAACGGTTGACAGAACACGCTCGCGCTTATCGCGAAATAGGCAGGAGTTAAAAATTTTTAAGACAGTGTACACTATACACAATTCGGCGAGAAATTTAATTTTTTACAAAGTTGTTTTTTTTTTCTTAGGAATCTAATATTTTGCGCGTTAGTTAAAAAATTTCAAAATAAACATTTATTTGTTCCTAATATGCACATTTCAGATACCAATAATTAATGATTTAAACATTCTAATACCCTCAATTAAAAACCTAACTTGAAGATACCTATAGTTAACCATAAAATTTCAATTTTAAAGTAAAGAAACAGCGTTTTAATTGGGCAATAACTCTAGTGAATAACGTGAATATAATTTGGTGTTTAAAAAATACCTATATATATAATATATATATATATATATATCATATATATATTAATATATATATTAATATATATATAATATATATATATAATGAATAATACTATATATATATATATAACTATATATGCTATATATTATAATATATAATATAGAAGAGAGAGAGAGAGAAGAGCCTCATTGGTAGATTGATTATAATTTGTCCGTTCATATAATACTTATATTATACTATCATATATTATATATATTTATATATATATTATATGATATATATATATATATATATATAATATAATATATATATATATAGTATATATACTATATTATATATAATAATTTTCTCTTATCTCCAAGAGCTGAATATTCTTCACCACAGCATTTAATTTTATGTAATATTAGAGCTATTTATGATATAAGGACATCTTTTATTTTAGTTTTTTTTATTTTTCGTGTGACTGAATTTCATTTCACTCGAAAAAAAAACAATTGGATGCAAATGTTGCTTATATATAATATATATATTATATATATATATTATATATATACTATTATAATATATATATATATATACTATATATATATATCATAATAATATATATATATATATATATTATTATATACTATATATATATATATACTATATATATATATATTAGAAGGTGGATCAGATTTTATCAGACGTTATTTTCGAAAATTGCGGCATTCCGCCGGACACTGATGTTGGTTTTTGCGCATCACAGATATTATGAAGCACCTGTAAGTACAGCGTGTAATAATATCCCTATACAAATGATGTGAATTCTCTTTCCTTTCTAGTTCCTTGCTTTATATTGCCATTATTTGCCTGTTTTTTATTTTCTGTTGACACGGTGTGTCTGCTGTCACATATCATAGCTATTGATAGGAACTTCCAGAGACAGACTTTGTGTGCGTTCAGAACCTCTTTCATCAGAAGCTCACGGCATACTGAGGAAGAGGGTGGTGGTGTCACGTCTATATAATATAAACATCTATTTATACATGGTGGGGGGGTGGCCATGACCGAAGGTGTCACGGGACTTTCGAACTCCTATCCGCTAGTTAATAGCAAATATTTGGATATTAAGCGTCTAGCGAATGAACAAAGCTTGAATTAATTTTTTGCTAAACCATCGTTTTTTAAATAATTGATTAATTTCATTTAAATTCTGACTAAATTCTTGATACCTAAAACTATCTCTATCCTCGAATATTGAAAAATCAATATCCGCACGGCAAATATTTCAAAGCTGACATCCCCTATCCACCTCATATATTATATTATATATATATATACATATATATATATATATAGTGATATTAGTAATATATCACTAGCTATTATAATAATATACTATATATTATAATGTATATATATATATATATATATATAATATATATATATATATATATATATATATATACTATAATATATATACTAGTGGTGGTGGTGAACAACTGTAAATATATATTATATAAAATATATATAAGTTATATATATATATATTATATATATATTATTATATAGTATATATATATATATGATATTTATATATATAATATATATATATATATATATAATATTATATATATATATAGTATTATATATTATATAATTTAACAATTTTTCCTAATTCATTTCTGATATTAAACTAAAAGACAATGGGAGTTTTATCAAAATGGGGAATGTGTGTGTTGTTGTTTGGGCGGGGGGGGGGTGCAGGCGAAGCAATAATTTGTTGTGACGTCAACGGTCAACCGGCAATTATGTTCATAAAATAGGAATAACAGAAAATGTTCTTGAGAAAAAAATTAGAATGTGCTATTAAATATATTAAAATGATCAGATTGTAGGGCATCTTTTATTTTAAAAAGATGTCATGATATATACTATTATATATATATATATTAATATATATATATATATAATATATATATATATATATATATACTATATATTATAGTACTATATATAATATATATATATATATATATATATATATATAATAATAAAATATCAGGGGTTTGCTCCTAATTGTAAATGGCAAGGGCATGGGCAGTGAATGCCTTGTGCATGAGTCGATTAAAAGAAATGGTTCCTGAATCATGTAAAAAAAAATTTGCCGGTTCCCCCGACTCCGGCTCTATCATTTTAAAAATTTCCCAGCTCCAGCTTTCGGGTATCAGTACTACAATATGGACGCTTCCCGGCTCCATCTCCGGCATCCGAACCTCTTATAACGTAAAAAAAAAAAATCCAAAGACAAAGACCCTAAGATTATTTCAACATTATGTACAAGCAGCTTAAGGAAGTATATGATTTAGACGAATACCAAGGGTTTTCACAAGTATGATTGCAAATATTCGTTAGGAATATTTAGTTTCCGGAATGCAACTTGGTTTTATTGAGCGAGATAAACGAACTCTTTAACTTAAGTGGGGGCGATATATATAGAATATATATATAATATATATATATATATATATTATATATAATATATATAGTACTATCCATGTGGTTATATGTCATATCTTAGAGTATCAAATATATTTGATAATTGGTACTATAAAGCAAATATATATATTATATATAATATATAATATATATATATATATTAAATATATATATTAATAATATATATACTATATATATAATCTACGGGGTAAATCAAAAAAAATGACTAGAACTCCTTTTGTAAGTTTCAGCATAAAACTTTAGATAAAGGAACTACCTCTTATAAAGGTGACATGAACATAAAAATTATACTATTATAACCCTTAAATTTTCTAGGCCCTGTAGTCATGAAATTCTGGAAAACCCTCTTTTATCGATAATTTGCTATCATTTTAAAAGTCAGAAGTTAAATCATAATTATTTTGATTATGATAGATATGTAAGCATCAACTCGGATACTTCCAAGTTTAATTTTAAATAATCAATTAATAAGCAATTCTTATAAAATATATTATTCATATTATTATTCTTTTGTTGGTGGATTTTACTTTTGTCCCGGAATGTGAAATGAAAGAATATCTTTCAAATTCCCGCACGAGTGGAAGATTTTATAGATTGACACCAGAGATACGTAGCACTATGAACGTGTATGATTTTTATTATTAAACCATCCCGTCCTTGTCTACTCATTTATCTCGATATAGTGGTTGTCAGATATTTCTACGTCTATAGAATTTATATGTAAGCGCAATGAAAGGTGTATAGCGTGAAAGATATTTGCATAATCGCTTGACAGAGGACCGCTCAAAGCAGATAAATAAAGACTATTATAAGAAGATATCAGTAAACAGCTCCAAAGCGCAGAAAAAATACTTCTCCTAGATGAATTTATGGATAAGCCTTCTTTACTCACTTCAGACATAATACTATGAATAACGTAAAAATATCGTCTCTATATACACGTCATGACTCATTTATACTTAAAGACTGAATTCCGATTGATTGAGCACCGGAGTTCAACAAATAACTTTATGTCAAACTGAAGTTTTTCTTTATTTCTCTGTATAGCGAGCGAACGCTTACAGGAAAGGGAGCATATATGACCATCGTTCTTGTGCGTCTATATTAAAAATTACCGCACTTTTTAGCTAACCGCTATTACGAGCTAAAGGTAAGTGATAACCTACGACGAGAGCTCCTGTATGAAAACACTCTCGCGTCCTAAGTACCCGATAAATGGAAAATTTAAGGTCCTCGTTAACTTCCCCACTTATCCACCTGTAAACAGATAAAGTAACGCAAGTCACCCCCCCCCCCCTACACCCTATCGAAAATAATTACAAAACGTTTCAAGCTTTAAAGACTCTCTATAGTACGTAATCTTATTCTCATGGTCCAGGCTTAAATTTTTAAGATATATAAGAAAAGAATAAAAACTAACACATATTACAAAATAAATAAAAAAGAATTGGCATTACTTATTGCAAAATTACAGAAAAATAAGTTATTTTCAATTTTTTGGAACCTTAATGTTGTATGAGTTTCTCTCTCAATATAATTTATACAGGCCTTAAAAAAAATAAATCTAAAATTAAGGATTACTCAGGAATAAGAAACGTCAGATTAGATAGAGACGAACCCATATAAATATTAATATACTCACTCACTAGTATATACCTATACCCCTTTGTAAGCAATTACTTCATAACGCTCAAATCAAAAAGATAAATCTCTCACCTCACTCTACACATTAACTAAAATTTACATATAGCTCATCGATAGCTAATTTTAATCAAAAATAGCTTTATTAGAAAACCTCATTATTTACATATACAGATTTTCATGTTTGGCCAAAATGAATATTTACTTGTTTTCACAAAATACTTTTATGAGCATACACCAAGTGCACCTTTCTCTTCTCTCTCTCTCTCTCTACCTCTCATCTCTATCTCTCTCTCTCTTCACTATCAATTAAGATCTTCTTCTACTTTATAATACAAGTCATCTAATATGAGTGAGAAACGGAAACACATTTATAAGCGATATGCAGTTCTTCGGGCCACCAGAGTTATATATTATAGTATACTATATAATTATATATATCTATTAATTATATATATATATATATATAGGTATATCTAATATAAATATATATATATATATATATATATATAGTAATATATGATAATATATATATATATTATTAATATAATATATATATATATATATATATATATATTATTAAATAATATATATTATTATTGGCTAGTTAGGCTAATGAAGGGTAGGATGTATTTAAGGGGACAGTCAAAATTATATACCAACATCCAAATCGATCTTTTATGATAATAGAGGATGCGAATACAAAACTAAAAAATTGAATTAAATTAAATTAAAATTGAATTTAATGAACCGATTTTATTCCTTCTTTTTTTTAAACTAATATAAATACAAGTTCAAAATTATTTAAGTAGAATAATATGATATTATGATAAATTAGAATATTAGAAGATTAATTTCCTGGAAAGGCAAGATTCTTCTTCCTAGTATTTAATATAGTTTGTATTAAAGTTTGTATCAAAAAGCTTAGTATTGCTAACGCAAAAATTTATAAGTAAAAAAATTCGTCTTGTATGAAGTATATTATATATATATATATATATAGATATATATATATATATATTATATATATATATATATATATAAATATTTTATATATATATATATATTAAGATTATTAATATATATATTAATATATATATATTATATATATAACTATAATAATATATTATATATTAAATATATAATATATATAATTAATATTATATATATATTATATATATATATATTATATATATATATTTATATATATATATATTATATATATATATATATATATATATATATTAAAATTATAATATATATATATATTAGTATATTATTATATATATATATTTTATAAGTATATATAATTTATATTAAATATTAATAATATTATAATATATATATATATATATATTAATAGTATATCATAATAGTATATATATATTAATATATAAATATATATATATATATTATCAATAATATAATTATCTATATATATATATATATATAATATATATATATATATTATTAATATATATATACATATATAAATTAAATGAACTAAAGCCACGTATCCCTCACAGTGTTAAGTAGTATAGGGGTGTTGGCCGAGTTCAGCTGGCAGTTATCTTTGTTAGGTCATATAATCTAGCATGTTATGCGCGTGGATTATAAATATAAGACTCGGAAACAGTTATAATGTAATAGATGTTAATTTCACAGCTTAAGTCCACTAAAGCAGTAACCTAAAGTTAGCGAGAGTCTTATATTTAATAAGTATAATAAACGTACAGATATAATTCATGGTCACTATATCACAGTAGTTGTTACATATATATAAACGTTTAGTAATATTATAATAAAATTTAAACACATTTATAATAATTTATAATACTAAATAGTAATAAGTAAGGTACCTTATTTAATTAGTAAGCTTATATTTAGTAAACGTAATTATATACTAAAATATTAATATATAAAGGGGAGATGTGAAAAAGATGCCAAAAAACTCGTGCCACGATATTAAAAATGTGAGAATTGATGCTTTTTCCAAAAGTAAATAGTTTCATTTACATAGTTGTTTAAAAAAGGAAAATTGTTCAAATGATATAAAAGGTAAAACAATAAATTCAAATTTTCAATTGTCCGAATAGCACAATGTAGTAATCGTTTTACGAATGCAGCAAACAAAATTTATATAAATAAATAACCAAAATTTTTTTGGAGAAAATCTACGTAAGGGCATATAACATTTTATATTTATTTTTAAAATAGAGAGCGCGAAAATGATTGTTAAGGATAGAACAAAAAGAACCCGATGAGTGCTGGAAAAATATTTATAAATATAAATTATTTGAGTCTATAATTTAATCATATATACTTCTATAAATGTAAATCACACTTTTGAAAGTATAGAAAAGTTTAATTCCTGGCAATAATAACAATTAATTATTAAGAAGTTTGGAAGAGAATAATTTCGACGCAAAATATTTTTTAAGAAATAAAAATCCTAAAATTTTGCTTTTAATTTTTGAGTTTTTTTAAAAGCTCTTATATATTTATTAACCATTTCGATTTATTAAAATTTCGCTGCTGTGAAATAGGCCATGATCTCACTTGACCGCGTCAAATTTCATTAAATTACCGCTCAGCAATTCAAATCTTTGCCTTATTGAATCCAAACCTTCGATAAATGGAGAGTTTGTTTTCAAAAATCACTTATTTTGAGAGAATAGGTTATTATTGATATGATATTTTAGGCAAAGGCTTTTCTATTAGCCCAAGACAT